>JAJQKJ010002035.1:30000-149299 GCA_029574335.1 Rana kukunoris | reverse complement strand
ATGCCTTAGTGGTCTTATCATTAGAACAAAATGGTCATGTTGTTGTCAACCTTGCTGGCTCGAATTGAAAAGAAATTATTGTTGAAAGAAGCCCCCCACTCCCCCCCCTCTAGGTATCCCCCCCCCTTTCCCGTTATATCTCCTGAAAAGAAACAATTTTCAGAAAGCCACAAAATCATCCAATAGGCCCCTAAAAAATGCAGCTGCTTGGCATACAGACGGGGCCCCATTAAGCGAGAATCACGCACAATGCGCTCATGTAGTCAGAGACAAATAGAAGCTGAGCCCCGGCCTCGACAAAGGCGTCTGCCGCTCTTTATCACTATAATTGCCTTTTTTACATTGTCGCCTCCATAATTGCGCCTAATATTTTCTTAAAATCCCGACATATTCAAGGCATTCTATCAGAACAGCCACAAGATAGCTTCTTCGTGCCTGGAAAATAAAGCGCCGTTATGACAAAGGATGAAGAGGATCTGCCATGATTCAGGTAGTCGCTGATGATATCCACAATGAGTTTTCTAGAGAGTAAAAGAAAAAAAACGGATTTATTGAGTGACACAAAGCGCCAGGTGGAAAAGAAAACATGATTCCCATAGCTCTGGAGGATGTCTTGCACCGCGCCTTTGTAGTGCTCTCGCAACTTTCACCAATGATCGCTATTATCTCGTTAGGCAATTTAACAATAACCTGCCAGCAATTCATTTACTAATGCGATAAGAGGAATAAACATTAGCAACGTAAATAAATATCCATTTTCTAAATGCAGAAAAGATTTCTCAAAGAAACAAATGAGCAAGGTGTACACAACGCAGCGTTTAGAATGGCGAGTGTGCGATAATATAGATGCTGAGATATGGCGTTCGGGGGAGTCGCATTTATCGTTTTGTGGAGTCTCCAGTTCTAGAAGCAGCAAACAAAATAAGGCAACTTTACTAAATAAAGGCTAATAGCAAAAACATGTCAATCACATTCAGTGTCTAAAGGCCCGTACACACGATCGGATATTCCCACAACAGTTTGTCCGATAGATGTATTTTGTCTGATAATCCGAACGTCTGTATGCTCCATCGGACAATTGTTGGCGGAATTTCCAACAACAAATTTTGGCTGGCCATGCTTTCAAATTGTCGGACAACAAATGTGTTCCGTCGGATTATCCGATCATCCCGTCGGACAAAAATCCAAAGTACAAACACGCATGCTCCGAACCAATGCTAACCATCAGACAACATTAGCAGAAGTTGCCCAAAGAGTGGCGCTAAAGAGCAGAAAACCACGTATTTTCGTCAATGTTGGCTAAAAAAGTTCTGCCATTTGTATGCATAACAAGTTCACAGCCAACGCCCTTCTGGTAAATCTGTGGATTTTTGTCCGATGGAAATCCGATCGTGTGTATGAGGCTTAAGGCTCCATTCACACCTGAGTGATCGGCAGCGACAGATAACTTTTTGTTTTCGTTTTTTACTTGAGTGTTTTTGGAGCAGCACCATTCGTTTGAATGGTCCTCCCTCCACTCCACTTTTTGCCGCAATTATAGCGCGACTTGTCGATAGACGATCACGGCAAAAAAAATCAAACCGCGTTTGGGGTGCCATTAGGAAATAATGGCATCGCAAACACATTCTGGAATTGCGGGAAGAATCGGCTCCCGCGCACATGCATGGGAGTGGCATCACGTGACTCCGACCAATCACAGAGCCGCCGGAGTCCACGCCCCTGAAGGAAGAGGGGTGAGGATGGACGTGGCCACTGTTGGCTTTGTTTGTAGGCAAGCGGCGCATACTAGCCCATTATGCTTTTACTTTGCAGGGAAAAAAGTGGAAGTAAAACCCATCAGGGTTTTACTTCCTCTTTAAATTAGAAATTGGATATCTCCCAATATGTCAATGAGAATTAAATCAGGGCTTTTACTCCGTCCATACACCCAAACCCCTTAACCCCCCCCCCCCCCCCCCCACAACCTCCACATTTCTTCTTTTTGAGCTATGGATTTCAGATCATTATCCTATTAAAAGATCCATTTCTGGTTCAGCTTCAACCTTCGGACGGATTCTCCCCTATTCTCATCATGCATACTTTTATATGATGCAGAATTTATTGATGAGTCAATGAGGGAGATGTACAACTGGTGCACACAGAATCTGATGCACACTGGACAGCGCAAAATCTGGTGCAGTTCAGCATAGAAACCAATCAGCTTCCAGGTTTTACTGCCAAAATGGAATTGAACAAGCTGAGGTTAGAAGCCGATTGGCCACCATGTACAGGTGCATACGATTCTGAGTGCTCCAGTTTTAGTAAATCTCTGCATTTCAAGAAATACCTGTAGATTCTATGAGGACATTTTGGGGTTCTTGGAGACTTCTTCTGGCATCCAACCAGCAGTTGTTTGTCTGAATTTGCAGGACCAGACAATTTTAGACATTTGCATTCATTTGAAATCTACACCATTTATAGATCAGTGGAATGATCAATTTCACATAATTTGGTGATCATTTCATATGTCTTGACAGACTCGTAGGCATCCACAGCCAGCTTTAATGAGGCCCTTTGGATTTTGACATGATGAAATCAAACACAATGGAAAGGAGAACACCGATCCTAGATATTGGAGGTTTAAGGGCTTGTCTTGTGTTTGAGGGGTAGTACAAATATGCAGTTAAGCCACGTTTTTACCATCCTCTTCACTGACCCTCCCCTATTTCCAGGGGCAGCTCGTCAATTAAAGGCGCACGGGCGGCACCTGATTAGAGTCAGATGCACGGAGCCCACCTAGGTGTGTTAGAAAAGCAAATTAATATTCACTTTTCCAACACCAAATCGCCTCTCCGTCAAACAGGAAGCCATTTCCAGATTTAAAAGGACAGGCAATCCTATTTGGACGCCTAGGAGAAGAGAGGTCTCGCACAGAAGACTCAGGAGGTCACTCCGCCATCCATAGAAGCCCGCTGCTGCTGGAGCCTGCAACCCGCCGAAGCCTGCCACTGCCACCGAGCCCACTGCCCGCTGAAGCCCATCGCTACCACCGGAGCACGCTGCCTGCCACTACCACCAGAGATCACCACTGCCACCGGAACCCAAAACCCACCCGCCGGAGCCTGCTTGGGTAAGTGCAGGGGGTGCTGACTGAGATGCCATTGACCAACGGAAGGCGGAGGGGTTGTTTGCCCCCCAGCCCAAAAAAAAAACACTGGCCGCCACTGCCTATTAGCAACCTTAGTATCAGTATTTAATTTTTGTGGATAATTTAATGTACAGTAGATTGTTGCCATTTTGCAGACAAATTTTAAAGCACAATATGCTTGGTATCTATCTACTCGGCGTAACACCATAAAGGAGGTATTATATTGTGTTTGTCTTCACTAAAATTCATTAAAGTGTATTTTTTCCTTTCAAAAGAAAACTCTGCACAAATCATGCGACATTAAAAATTTGTAACACCCACCATTTATTTATACTTTTTAAGAATATATAATGTTTCGCATGACCTATTTACCAAAGCTCCTTTACTACTATTGGGTACTCAGAGTTCCCATCCCCAACCAAATCCTGGAGGAGTGAACAACGCAAATGACTTTGCTTTATCTGGCAAGGACGCAGGTAAGGTTTGGCAGCCTCTGTACTGAACTGCTGTAGGCTACAAGGAGGCTTGGGGGTGCCCCGCCTTAAACACTATTACACCGAGGAAGAAATTGCCCCCCTTGCCTCATTCCATGCCAATCTGGGTTCACTTTCTAATCTCTGAGTGCTCTTTTTTCCCAGTCTACAACCTTGCATGTACCCCTCCCTATCATAGGCACACGATCCTTTACCCTTCTTTGTCACATTCCATAAGCCTATGGGATTCCATGAAATACTCCAGTAGACTACTCCCCCCCCTCCCCCCCACTTGTCACTTGCAGGCAACCTGCACACTCTTCAGTTTGCACCAGCATGGGATAACCCATTGGCATTCAGATGAGAGGAGTTAAAGGGTCACTAAAGGAAAAAAAAAATGTGCTGAAATGAGACATAAAAGTTAACTGATTCCTTTTAAAAATGATTAAAAATAGATAAAAATCAATCATATAATGTGCCTCTAGTTTCACTTTCGTTTTTAAAATGGTTTCATGTTTCTGTGAAGTACAGAAGACACACAGAACAAAAACAAACAAATCCAGGGCAGTGTTTTATTTTTATGAATCTGATTCAGAGGAGTTTTAGACACACAGCTTGGACCACAGTGAAAATCTGCCATGAGATTTTTCATAAGGAGCCAGACAAGCAGGAAGTGTGGAGATCAGAGAATTATTACAGCTACTTCAAAGCAAAAACGAACAATGAGAACATGAAAACAGCACTGCATTGAGGTAAAGGAAGCTTTTAGCTAAAAAAAAAAATTCCTTTAGTGATCCTTTAACTCCAAGAGAAAGAGAGGAGCTTGTAATGGTGCGAAAGTCCTTCCAACATCTACAAGGACCAATACTGAATATTATGGCCCAAGAAAATGCCTATACACTACTCTCACTGTGGTAGATGACCCTTGACCATCTATCTAAGTTCAATTCTTCTGTATCAGGGTACTTTATTCCATGTCTGGTGGACCCGTCTTAAGACAACTTGGTTTTGGAGGTTGGTTTATGCTACGATCAGGTCTGTCCTTAACCACTTCAATACCGGGCATTTTCACTCCCTTCCCGCCCAGAACAATTTTTAGTTTTCAGCGTTGTCGCACTTTGAATGACAATTGCGTGGCCGTGCGACATGGCTCCCAAACAAATTGAAGTCCTTTTTTTCTTACAATCTTTCCTCAGTTTAGGCCGATATGTGATATTCTACATATTTTTGGTAAAAAAAAATATATATATGCAATAAACGTATATTGATTGGTTTGCGCAAAAGTTATAGCGTCTACAAAAGGGATAGATTTATTGCATTTTTATTATTTTACTAATAATGGCAGCGATCTGCGATTTTTATTGTGACCACGACATTGCGACGGACACTTTTGACACATTTTTGGGACCATTCACATTTATACAGCGATTAGTGCTATAAAACTGCACTGATTACTGTGTAGATGTGACTGGCAGGGAAGGGGTTCACACTAGGGGGCGCTGAAGGAGTTAAATATGTTGCCTAGGGAGTGATTCTAACTGTAGGGGGAGGGGACTCACAAGGGTAGGAGACCGATCTGTGTTTCTCTGTACTGGGAACACACATCGGTCTCCTCACCTCTAACAGGATGTGGATCTGTGTGTTTGAACACACGGATCCACGATCCTGCTGGAATCACGGGCAATCGCGGGTGCCCGGTGGACATCGCGGGCGCCGGGCACGCGCACCGGTCCTGAATGCTGCCGCGGGCGCGCGCCCCCTAGATGACCGGGAAGCCCAGGACGTCATGACTTCCACCCAGGATGGGAAATCTGTGGATGTCATTGGACTATGGGCGGGTAGGGAAGTAAAAGGGGGTTGTAAAGGTTTGTTTTTTATTTTCTAAATAGTTTCCCTTTTCCCTTAAGCTAGTGCATTGTTGGTTAACTTTTTTTTTTCTTTGATTTCCCTTCTAAATGTTTTTTTTCTTTGTCTGAATTTCTCACTTCCTGTTCCTCCTCAGTAAGCTGTTCTGGCTGACTAATCCCCAAGCAGATGATGGGGGCAAGCTTACTAAGGAGAAACAGGAAGTGAGAAATTCAAAGAAAAAAAAACATTTAGAAGGGAAATTGAAGGAAAAGGTAAGTGAACCAACAATGCACTAGCTTAAAGGAACCTATTTAGAAAATAAAAAACAAACCTTTACAACCCCATTAACGTTTTTTTACCTCCTAACCCTTGGGAAGCCCTGCTGTACAAACCAATTTTATCCCTGAGGCCCCGTACACACGGCCGAGGTTCTGGCCAGAAACCAGCGAGAACCTCGCTGGGAGCCGCATTCTGACGAGAACCTCGGCCGTGTGTACGGTCTCTGCGAGCCCCGCCCATCGGGAAACCCGTCGAGCAAATAGAGAACAGGTTCTCTATTTGCTCGACGGCCCGTCGGGATGAATGGCTGGTTGCCATTCCCGACGGGCGGGTCGCAGATTCTGACGGCCGGCAGAGAACCTCGACGGGCGGAACGATGTGTTCTGCCCGTCGAGGTTCTCTGCCGTGTGTACGCGGCATCAGAGGAAGCTGGCGAGTTTGTGTTTTTGGCTGCACTGCAGACCTTGGCCAGAACATAGAGGCAACCATTCATTGAGTTCACTGTTAAACATGAGCTAATGGGCACTATGGTGCATGAGAATATCACCTCCATTGTGGATGATACCTATGCCAAGTTCCTAGTATTTGGGACTCCTGGATCACATAGAATGCCCAGGAGAACATTGACAGAACCCTACTCTCCGTGTGCTGCAGCTGGATTGGACCACTAGGGAATCCCCCCTTCTTTCCTGGACTCCCAGGCAATCGCCTTTTAATTCTCTCCCCATTCTGCTCTCATCATACTTACCTTTTTCTTTCTTCCTACTTGGATGTCCCCAAAGGGGTGATTGGATATCTCGCCTCTTTTTTTTCCTTCTTTTTACAAACTGGGTGCCCGTATCGTTTGGGTTTCATGTCACAAATTGATTGGTTACTATTCAGTGGCACTGGAATATCTGCCTCTTTAGTGCACTTTGGCGTGTATTCTGAACGGCTTATGCTATATGCTGCATTTAGAAGTACTATCTGCACTTCTTTCATTGTGACTTGCTCTCTGTACACCACTCACTTGAAAATTTAATAAAACTCTTTGTAAAACAAAATATAATAATTGGGGGTTCCAAGTGATTTTCTAGCACCAAAAATTTTTTTTTATGTATGAGAGTAATGTCAGAATTGGTCTGGGGGTCAAGTAGTTACCGGTATGTTGCAAAGGAAGTTGATGGGGTTATTCACATGCCCTTGTTGTGATACTCAGCTTGTGCCCGCAGAAAAATGTATGTCCACTGTGGCATTCTGCAGGCAGTACAGTAAAACCTTGGATTGTGAGCATAATTCGTTCCATAAACATGCTTGTAATCCAAAGCAAAGTAATCCAAACGCAAATGATTCGTCCCACAACCATTTATACATAGGTCCTTCAGTTTATAGTCCATATAAAAAGATTACAGCGATGTGATAAGTTGTGTAACCATAAAATGTCCATCTACACATGGAATCCTCCCCAAGGGGATTAGAAGCAAAATCCACCAGGAGCTTCAGAGTATTAAAGAGAAGAGAGGCGCCTCTAAGTGTACCAATAAGTTGCTAAATGTTGTACCTTCATTAACCACTTAAGGACCGCCTACTGCACATTTACGTCGGCAGAATGGCACGGCTGGGCACATCAACGTATATATACGTTGATTTTAGTACCCAGCCGTGGGTCGCGGGCGCGCGCCCGCGACCCGGTCCGAAGCTCCGGGACCGCGGGATTCGCGGACCCGATCGCCGATGCAGTGCGGCGGTCCGTCCCTTGGAGCGGAAGAACGGGGAGAGCCGTGTGTACACACGGCTTCCCCGTGCTTCTCTGTGGCCGTAGCATCGATCACGTCATCCCTGTAATAGGGGGACGCGATCGATGACGTCACACCTACGGCCACACCCCCCTACAGTTGTAAACACAACACATAGGCACACATCCCCTACAGCGCCACCTGTGGTTAACTCCCAAACTGCAACTGTCATTTCCACAGTAAACAATGCAAATTTAAATGCATTTTTTGCTGTGAAAATGACAATTGTCCCAAAAATGTGTCAAAATTGTCCGAAGTGTCCACCATATTGTCGCAGTCACGAAAAAAATCGCTGATTGCCGCTATTAGTAGTAAAAAAAAAAAAAATTTGTAAAAATGCAATAAAACTATTCCTTATTTTGTAAACGCTATACATTTTGCGAAAACCAACCGATAAACGCTTATTGCGATTTTTTTTACCAAAAATAGGTAGACGGCCTAAACTGAGGAAAAAAAATGTTTTTTTATATATTTTTGGGGGATATTTATTATAGCAAAAAGTAAAAAATATTGAATTTTTTTTAAAATTGTCGCTCTATTTTTGTTTATAGCGCAAAAATAAAAACCGCAGAGGTGATCAAATACCACCAAAAGAAAGCTCTATTTGTGGGGAAAAAAGGACGCCAATTTTGTTTGGGAGCCACGTCGCACGACCGCGCAATTGTCAGTTAAATCGACACAGTGCCGAATCGCAAAAAGGGCAAGGTCCTTTACCGGCATTTTGGTCCGGGTCTTAAGTGGTAAAGGAGCTGTAAAGCAAAACATTTTTTCACCCTTAATGCAATCTATGCTGCCCCCCCCTCCCCCCCGTTTTTACTTACCTGACCCGTCGCAAAGTCCAGCGCGCAGTCCCGAGATCCTCTTCGCCACTCAGCCTGGCCGCTGATTGGCTAGCGCGGATGGGTTGAGAGCAGTGCAGCCATTGGCTGGCGCTGCTGTCACTCACATCCAGTGACACGGCGCTCGCTGTATCACGGGTGCGCCCCCACAATTAGTGACCACCATGCGAGCTTTCGCATGACTGTGGTGACTAATTGCGGGGAGGGCCGAGACAGCTGCCGAAGGACCCCAGAAGACGAAGATCGTGGGCACTCTGTGCAAAACTAACTGCACAGTGGAGGTAAGTATAACATGTTTGTTATTTAAAAAAAATAAAAAATATGCCTTTACAAACCCTTTAAATGTAACCATATTGCTACACTTAGAGGCACCTCTCTTCTCTTTTATACTCAGTTGTGAAATGTACTTGAATCAAGATGTAATAAAAACATTTGCTTGTCTTGCAAAAGCTCTCCCAAGTTTACAAAAAGGGTTTACGTACTCTACTGACCACATCAACCGTGGGAAAGTGCAGAATCTTCCCCCTGCAGTGCAATGTATGTGGGCCTGTCGCATGTAGTGCACGGAGTTAAACGCAATCTATTGCTCCCTCCCGCTTCTTGAAAACTCAATAAATTTTTGCCACAGATAAAAAAAACGGCCTCAATCATGAGGGTTCACACCAGTCATATCGGATTGGGTGCAGTGCAATTATTTGCGCGTTTATACGCATGCGGCTCCAAAAGGCGCTTTCTGACTGGGGGTAGGAACATCAGTCAAAGTGGGATTTAACTATATATATCTAATAAAAGCCTAAAAAGCGTTGAAACTAGTAAATTAAGGCGATTAACCTCCTGATTTGAGAGATCAAACGATACAATTGCGCCTAGCTTAACGCACTTTGCGTTAGGCTTTTACTTACGTCCGGCTCTAAAGTTACCGCCGCCTGCTCTATATCTGATGCCCGAAATCCAATGCAAAGAAAGCACGACCTGCAACAAGACACGAAACTTTTTTTATATATTTTCAATTCACAAGTCGTTTACCGTACGGTCGTCCCGTCTAAAGTGTAATCTCGAGATGTTAAAAAATCACGGGCCTGAGCACAGGCATTGTGAAGAGCCGTCGTAAACTTAGGGCGAAAAATTACACACGCATACTGTGTGGCAGCACCATCGCCTACGCATCGCACGAAAAAAACGCAAAAGTATCAGGGAACTTAGCAACGAAATGGCAAGTACTCATATTTACATTGTGGTGTCATGCCTCCTATTCAATTCACAAACAACGAAACAAACAAACAACAACAAATGGGCACCCTTCTTCCACATTTGAATTAGGGAGGGGGCGGGGCGTACTGCCGGTGACAACGCGCATATTCTATTCGTACTCCCCGAATCACACAATGCTACGTGTATGGATTGGAAGTGGAGGTGGGGAGGTATATCCTGTACCATGTGACAAAATGGATCTTGTTCCGTAGTTATGAGAATAAATAACCTCATCATCCCACCACGATTCGTTTTCCAAAATCGCAATGTGGAATGAAGATAGGCTTTCACAAAGGATTTAACAGACCGTAACAAATCGGGGGAAGTTTGTGAGCCGTAAGTCTCACGCGATTCTTAGAAATAAATTTGGCCAAGAAGGAGCCATCTCCAGGTCGACTTTTTTGTTGGTGTGCAAAGGGGGGGGGGGTGGGGGGGGGGGTTGGGGTGGGTTAATAGGCTTGATACGCTGATTTACGGTTCGGGCTGGACTTACGGGCGTAAATTACCCTGCTGCTTAGCGTCCTGCCAAAAAGTATTGGAATTTAACAATATCTTTTGTTGTTTACGTAGTCGTACGGCGGGGGGGGGGATGGGCGTAGGGCACGTTCACGTCACAGGCAAAGCCGGCGTAACTTAGGGAAAAAATTTTGACGCGATATGAGGGCAAGCAGGCGCTTGCGCCGTACGCGGCGCTTTCTTGGGGGGGGGGGGTCCTTTTCAATACAACACGCCCACCTCTTTCGTTTGGTTAGGGCTTACGGTCGTATATCGTCATCATTGGAATCGCATCGCACATCGCGTTTGGGAATCGGAGCGCGCATGCGCAGTTGGCCGCCAACACAGCACTATCACGCGAAGCATTTCAGGCGACGGGTAGGGGAGTGGCAAGCCGTTTTTCACCGGCCAATCGCGGGGATGGGGAGGGGGAAAGAGGTTGGGTGGGGTAAATCGTAAAAACGCATCGCAGACGCGGGGGGCCGCCGCAACAGCACTTCCGGAGCAAGTGCGATGGGAGAATACGCTGCACTTGCCTTTTTAAGCTGCGCCGCAACTTACGCGAAGTGCTTTGAAGATACGCTACAAGCCTCTCTAAGTTGCCGCGTACAAAGAAATACGCCTACTCTACACGCACAAAGATACGCCTCTCTACGTGAATCCGGCCCCTAGTGTTTGCCTGGTAAACTATGTGGGAAAAGTGGTCAAACTGGTTACCATAGAGAAGAGTTCATGAATCCACTTCTGGACATTCCATACTACAATTACACAGGAATTTACTGGCTGGAATTGCGAAAGCCTAACAATGTCACAAAATCAACACTTTACCGGCAGCTGCCAAGCAAAGTCTAGTAGAGGCAGAAGTTGTTGCGCTAATAAAATATTATTTTGCTCGGATCACACTGGGGTGGCATTAAAAGATGTCCGACTTTGAAGCCGCCCCACACAGCACGACTTCAGCGCAGCTTGCAAACGACTTCTTAATAGAAGTCAATGCAAGCTGCTCTGAAGTCGCCCCCGCGCGTAGTGCAGGAACCTTTTTCTAATTCGGAGGGACTCGAGTCGCCTCGATTAGAACGATTCCGTTGCACTGAATGGAGCGCGACTTGTCGGGCTAGCTTGTCAAGCCCCACTGTGAACCGAGCCTAATAGTAGGTCTAATAGGATAAAATTGTTACTTCGCCTTTATTAAGTGCCTCAGAAAAAGAAAAAAACTAAAAAATATTTCACTTAAAGTGATACTAAAGTCCCTCTTTTTTTTTTTTTTTTTAAAACACAAACATGTAATACTTACCTAGGGAATAAAATAATGACGTTGA
Organism: Rana kukunoris; assembly: GCA_029574335.1. Classification (NCBI taxonomy): domain Eukaryota; kingdom Metazoa; phylum Chordata; class Amphibia; order Anura; family Ranidae; genus Rana; species Rana kukunoris. The sequence continues at coordinate 137,893 of JAJQKJ010002035.1, read as the reverse complement.
CATTTTTTATGTCACATGGTATTTGCGCAGCGGTATTTATTTTGATTTTTTTTTTTTTATAAATATATAAAAATAAAAAAAACACACAACACAATATATACCACCATTTTTATGTTAAAGCGGAGATCCAGCCTTTTTTATATTTATTAAAAGTCAGCAGCTACAAAAAGTGTAGCTGCTGGCTTTTAATAAAAAAACAGAACACTTACCTGTACCACTGCCTGGAACGTCGCTCCTCTCTCCCCCTCTCCGCCGGCGCCTCCATTCAGACTGTAGGCACCCGGCCGTGAAGCCGAAAGCTCACTGCGCATGCGCGAGCTGTGCTGAGCTCTAGGAGTGGACAGGCGATCACCTGGGACCTGTCACGTGTCCCAGGCGATCGCCTACAGGAAGGGGGTTCCTAAGGCGATATGACGAGTCGCCTAAGCGGTCCCTGGGCAGAAGGAGGAAGTGGGCAGAAGGAGGAAGTGGGACAGGAAGTCCCCCTTCTAACGAAGCCCCCACTCCCCCCCCCCCCCAAAAAAAAAATTACATGCCAAATGTGGCATGTAAGGGGGCGATGAGTGGTTTAAGTGGAAGTGGAATTCACTTTGGGTGTAACTCCGCTTTGAGCTGAGTAAATACATACCCAACATGTGGAATGACAACAAACTACAGTACTTAAATATCTCCAATGCTTTATACGCCTTTACCATAGCAGGAGGGCTCCCCACCGTGAACACAATACAATCCTCAAATGTGTGGATGGGGGGAATCAGAACAATTTTTTTTTCCTTTAACCTGCTGGTTGAAGGGGAAATTGTGTATAATCTATGGCCTGCCTAATTGTTCTATTGTTTGTGAACACATGGCCTTCATTATATGATTTTATTCAGAACAGAGCCGTTCTGGCTGGGGGTTAGTCAGCATGCCCGCCCCCTCCCTTGGGACTACATCCATGCGGGGATACCTTGTGAGCGTTCACAGCGTCTCCCCGCAGGGATATGGTCCCAAGGGAGGGGTAGAGCACGCTGACTAACCCCCAGCCAGAACGTCTCGGATGATGGGGGTAGGCTTACCGAGAGGAACAGAAAGTGAGAAATTCAGACAAAGAAAAAAAACATTTAGAAGGAAAAGGTAAGTGAAACAATGCACTACCTTAAAGGAACCTATTAGAAAATAAAAAAAACAAACCTTTTACAACCACTTTAAAAATTTATGAACAACCTCTTCCCCCAGAGGGGCAGAGATGCTGCTATGGAGGAAGAAGCCACAAGGAATGCTGGGAATTTTAGTCATTCACTGGATTTCAGTTTTTTCAATCATGGAGGCTCAACATCACATGTGGGAATTACCAAAGGCAAACTGCTGTTTTCAGCAAGATTTGTGCAGCTCCTTTCCACCAGCCATGATCTGTCAGCATTGTATAGAGAAGCAAAGCGATCCATTGATGTCATCACTGGATCTCAAAAAGGGTATATAATAGAAATGGAAAGGTATTATTTAAAACCCAAATCTGGGAAACGTAAAAAAAAAAAAACATTTTCAGACTGCACCTGCCCTGCAAGGGTTAAATTGCTAATTTAGTCCTTGTTCACATTAGGCGATTTGGGATCAAGGGGAGAAATTCTGTGATTCTGCCTACTATTCCAAATCATGGTAAGATGTGTAGCGAGCGTTTGGGTGCCATTATTCTTAATAAGGTGCGTTTTTGCCACAATTATTGCGAAACAGAGTGGCACAGAAAAACGTACATTCAAAATTCACATTAAGCTCATCTCCCAATGAGCTCCTTTTGCGAATGGGGCAGCCCATACAAATGAATAGAATGCCCTATGCAAAACACAAGGAATGTCATGAAAATTGCGCACACAAAGTTGTGGGCGGGAAAGCTTGTTCCCGCTATGTGATAAGTGCACAGGACCCAAAAGTGGAAGCTCCGCTTATATGCTTCCTCCCCCCCGGTGCCACATTTGGCACCTCTCTGTTTTTTGACAGGTACCCATTCCCACTTCTGGGAGACTGCGTCACGGCGATGTCCCTTCGAAGTTCGGCCCCCCTCCTCCACCACCAGGCCAGTTAGAAAGCACAGCGCGCATGCACAGTAGGGGACTGAGAGTCGATTTGAAAATTGTAGTTAAGTATTTGTAACTGCTTGAATTTTTACTTAGGGGGGCTTTTACTTACCTGATCCATGCTGCTAGCCCAGTTGCCACAGTGTCTTCTCCCTGCACTCTAATTCTAAGGTGCTGACCTCATCAAGACCAATGCAGGGTTCACTGTTAAATATGGGGAGCAACATCTGCTGGGGGCGGATCAGGTGGTTCTCCTTTTCCCTAGAATAGGGGTCTCTAAATTTTCTAAACTAAGGGCTAGATTACTGTCCTTCAGAATTTAGGGAGGCCAGTGGGAGTAGAAAATGCCTCAGGCTTGGTTGTCAGTGGGAATAAGATTTTTTTTTTTTAAAGTACGTGAGGTCAGTAGAAGGAGGAATACTGCCCCATCATTGGTACTGATGGGGGAACTATTGCCAATTGTTGGTATCAGAGGGAGGCATTGTGCCCCATCATTAGTATCAGTGGAAAGAATAATGCCCCATCACTGGTTTCAGTGGGAGGAATAGTGACCCATCATTGGTATCAATGGGTGGAATAGTGCCACATCACTGATTTGAGTAGGAAGAATAGTGCCCCATCATTGGTATTGGTGGGGGAAATATTGCCAATTGTTGGTAACAGAGGGAGGCATTGTGTCCCATCACTGGTGTCAGTAGGTAGAATAGTTCCCCAATTCTGGTCAGTAGGAGGAATATCCCCCCATCATTGGTGTCAGTGGGAGGAAAAGTGTCCCATCATTTGTGTCAGCGGGAGAAAAAGTGACCCATCATTGGTGTCAGCGGGAGAAAAAGTGACCCATCATTGGTGTCAGCGGGAGAAAAAGTGACCCATCATTGGTGTCAGCGGGAGAAAAAGTGACCCATCATTGGTGTCAGTGGGAGAAAAAGTGACCCATCATTGGTGTCAGCGGGAGAAAAAGTGACCCATCATTGGTGTCAGTGGGAGAAAAAGTGACCCATCATTGGTGTCAGTGGGAGAAAAAGTGACCCATCATTGGTGTCAAAAGAAAAAATGGGGAGGGTAACAAGCCCTGGGACTTTAATGGTGTCAAAAATGGAAAAAGATCCAAACAAATGATAAATAAGGAATAATTTAATAATTAACATACAAAAATAGATAAAAAGAGATTCAAACAAGAGCTTCATCAGGAGCGTATACAGGATATACTAAAAGTCTAATCTTTTAGTATATCCTGTATACGCTCCTGATGAAGCTCTGCTCAGAGCGAAACATGTTGGGCATCTACTATACAGGTTTTGCTGTGGCTCTTTATTGAAGCCGTTTACTTGAATCTCTTTTTATCTATTTTTGTATGTTAATTAATAAATTATTCCTTATTTATCATATCTGTTTGGATCTATTTCTATTTTTTGACACCTTTAAAGTCTCAGAGCTTGTTACCCTCCCCATATTTTCTTTTGTATGCTATTGAATGGGATGCAGTGTCTAGATTTGACCACCTATGCCTCACCAACTCCCATCATTGGTGTCAGTGAGAGGAAAAGTGACCCATCATTGGTGTCAGTGGGAGAAAAAGTGACCCATCATTGGTGTCAGTGGGAGGAAAAGTGACCCACCATTGGTGTCAGTGGGAGGAAAAGTGAAACATCATTGGTGTCAGTGGGAGGAAAAGTGAAACATCATTGGTGTCAGTGGGAGGAAAAGTGAAACATCATTGGTGTCAGTGGGAGGAAAAGTGAACCATCATTGGTGTCAGTGGGAGGAAAAGTGAACCATCATTGGTGTCAGTGGGAGGAAAAGTGACCCATCATTGGTGTCAGTGGGAGGAAAAGTGACCCATCATTGGTGTCAGTGGGAGGAAAAGTGACCCATCATTGGTGTCAGTGGGAGGAAAAGTGACCCATCATTGGTGTCAGTGGGAGGAAAAGTGACCCATCATTGGTGTCAGTGGGAGGAAAAGTGACCCATCATTGGTGTCAGTGGGAGGAAAAGTGACCCATCATTGGTGTCAGTGGGAGGAAAAGTGACCCATCATTGGTGTCAGTGGGAGGAAAAGTGACCCATCATTGGTGTCAGTGGGAGGAAAAGTGAAACATCATTGGTGTCAGTGGGAGGAAAAGTGACCCATCATTGGTGTCAGTGGGAGGAAAAGTGAAACATCATTGGTGTCAGTGGGAGGAAAAGCGAAACATCATGGGTATCAGTGGGAGGAAAAGTGACCCATCATTGGTGTCAGTGGGAGGAAAAGTGAAACATCATTGGTGTCAGTGGGAGGAAAAGTGACCCATCATTGGTGTCAGTGGGAGGAAAAGTGACCCATCATTGGTGTCAGTGGGAGGAAAAGTGACCCATCATTGGTGTCAGTGGGAGGAAAAGTGACCCATCATTGGTGTCAGTGGGAGGAAAAGTGACCCATCATTGGTGTCAGTGGGAGGAAAGTGTCCCACGGGGACATATATCTGGCCCGCAGGCCGCAGTTTGGAGAATCCTGCCCTAGAAGGAACAGCAGTACTGCAAGAAATAACTTGGACTTTAAAAATGTCATCCACCATCTTTGCAATTGCTAAAAGGAGGAACCAGGGAAGCAGATTAAGCTGCAACCTCAGATTCCCCAGTAACATTCAAAGCTTAAGAATGAAAACATGGGGCAACAATAAATATTTTCTTAGTAATCGGACACAATTCTAATAATTTAGAATGGCCATGAGGATTTCTGTATTTCCCGAGCTGTGATGGCTTCTTGTTAAACCTCTGAAACATTCAGTAACACAGCTGCTACATACTAACACTGAAATCCCAAATGTTCTAATTAGCGTTCCTCCCTATAGTAGCGCATTATTTGTTCCAGCCGGTCACATGCGGGGTCCTGTAACGCGGCTCCTGCTGAATCGGCGCTCCGTCTAGGTCTGACATACCGGCTCCAGCTGCCTCCGCTGCATACAATCTGCTCCGCAATTCAAAGGCTTTCTCAGCGTCAGCTTTATTTGCAGCACTTTGTACAGCACCACGGGACCCAACAGTGCTATATAAATCTTCAATAATAACACCACCAACCCCGGGGTGGGGGTCTCTTTAAGAACTGTCACTCACTTTTGCTGAATTCCTCCAGCTTTCTGACGGCCTCGTCGCGCTCCTGCTTAACCTTGTCGAACTGCAAAGAGACAAAAAAGGACAAAACTTAGTGAGTGATTGCGGTGCTTTGTTCAGAATTCCAGAACACAATATGAAAAGGACAGAATATTCGGTACAGAATAGAGGGCATGGCTGGCAGCCAGGGTCAGGGACAAATACTGTCCATTGCATGGAGCGGAGATATATCTATGGTGATGACACACTTAGCACAATGACAGGACAGACAGCACTGCACGACTCTACAGGCACAAGCCTTTTATTCCCACACATGTCGCAGCAAATACATTGGAGAAAGTTTCAAGTGTCGTAGAGGATAAAGCTCACTGCGGTATATCTTGCATTAAATTGCATACTGGAGCTGCAGAGCAATCAGCAGTGGAAAATTCACAGAGCCATATGACACAGCATTAGTGTTTAGAGATCTGGCCAAGAGACTACAGTACTTCAATTTGGGGCATTCATTGCGAGTTTAGTGTTGTTTACATTGACATCTGCACGGAAACCTGCACAGATGTCTCTTAAATCGGGACTGCCAGCGGGAGTGAAATCGTGCGAGTTTAGCTGAACTCGCACAATTTCACTCCCGCAGCCCAGTGTGAACCAGGGCTATGGGTTTGATGTGGACATACACATGTAGGCTGGATACGGATCTGACATGATACTAGACATGATTAAGAACACAGTTGTGGCACTCTCCAACTGCCACCTGACGGGGAGACCCCAAAGGTAGGGGATGTTGATGTTGATTGGCAGCTTCTTCTTGACAACCATGTTCCTTGAGAGATTCTCCAGAACACTTTGCCAGCCCAACAGGCTGGCATCCATAGTCAAGACCATCCAATTCATCAGAAGGAAGAATTTACGGTATTCAGCATCTGTAATATATCCATCATTCCAGAGCTGACCTGGTCTTGGGAGTTAACAGATTTTCTTATCGAAAGGATATCGAGTTAAAGAGCTCTGTAGTGAATAAAAAAGGACAATAATCGAAGGCAGCACCTTCATACAGACCTGAATTGAGGGGGCTTTCCCATGACCTCAGGGGTTTCCACCTGGGCTTGAGGAGACAAGTATTTCTTCTGTAGAAACACTGCGAGAAGTAAGCCTAGGCACTCCAGACTTTGGGTTGGAAACCAGGCCAACTACTACGGGTTAAGCCACCAACCAAACATTTTCAGGACCTATACTGTCTGCTTGACATTTTACTTCAGCTTCTAGGCCAATTGCTCTCTGAGAACAACACATATACTCCACACCGGAGATACCCCAGGTCCCAACAACCCAGAACCAACAGCTTGGTAAACACTCTGAGGACTGTGGGCATCCGTAAGGCAATGCCCCAAAAGAATTGTGGTGATCCTCCACTGTGAAGTCACAGAAATCATTGGTGATGCCAGAAAATTAGGATGTGTTGGTACACATCCTTGCTATTGACTGACACCAGGAAGATCCTGATGAAGCAAAGCAATCACCATGGATTCCATCCAGAATTTCTTCACTCTCAGGAACTCATTGAGACCCTGGAGGTCCAGAATAGGCCAAGCATCTTCCTTTGGTTTGGGAAGCAAAAACAGGTAGATAGATTTCATAGGATATCTAGCCCTACAGTTAGGGTGCAATGAACCCCTGGGACAGCAGTCCTTTTACAGTTACAGTAATCTGCAGTGCAGCACCTTTGATCAGCAGGGTATATCCAATACTGTATGGTGTTATGTTCTATCCCACTGCTATTATTACCTTGTGTGGAATCATGACATTGTTTTATTGAACCGGCGGGTCTTTTTATAACTTTTTGTAATAAATGATATACATAACGGGCTCACGCGTTTTGGTTGATAAGCCTTGTTTACAGCACAGTTGTGTTGTGAACAAAAGGTTTATCAGCTGGGAACATTTTACTCTTCTCATGTACTAATAAATGGATTAAGGATCATTGGAGTTGCCAGGTCTACCTTCTGAAATTGTTTTTGTAATAAGGATTAGCGTTTGTCTTTTATATATGTTTGTAATTCTGCCTCAAAAGTCCCATAAAGACCACTTTCTTGTTTTTTCATCTCTTACAGCAGTCGTTCCCCACCGGGCCTCTACGCCCTTTCAAGGGGATCACTGCCCTGGACCTGTAAAGTGCCATGCCAATGAGGTCTTCTAGTACATAGTACCCTGGATATCGCTGTTCACAGAATCCAGTGCCGATAAGTAATATTGCTGGAAATCCCTGCTCTTGCATGCGGGATATGGGCATAGTTGTCCTTGGCATTCAGGCTGTAGACAAGTGATCCAGATGAAGCACATCTACACCCATGCCGAGGTATGTAGAATAGGCCATAAAAAAGGGAACTAAGCCCTAAAGACAACAGCTAAAAACAAAGGGGTAACTGAGCTGGGAGGGGGTTCGCCTGGCCCAGATTTTTGCATTTTTTAGACCTGGAGTCTACATCATACTCCAAATAACCATGAATATGAAGAGCCATGTGATCTTTGATTAAAGCTGAAGATACAAAATTCACTTAGATGTATTGAAATGTGGCTGATCAATCTAAGTGATGTACCAAAGATGGATCACAGTTTGACTGGTCCCTGCCATAGATGGGTCGAAATTTGGCCGTCCCTCAACTAGCTACATTTTGAATTATCCATGGCCAGCTTGGTGCATTTCAACCAGCAATACTTGTCTCTTAGGCTTCCTCTGATAGCAATAAATATGTACTATTAATAATAGAACTTTGTCTTCAGTACTTTGAGTTACAGATCAACAACATGTAAGATTTTGCTTTGTGTTTCGACACCTTTCTGTATGCTTGTTCAAGGTAATTTAATAAATGTACTGAAACCAGACACAGCCCTACATTGGTATTGGGTGCCAGCTTGTATTGCCCATGCAAACCCTAGCTCCAGTGACCGCTGCTTCCAGGTCTGTGACCACCGTGGGGACCTCCTACAGATATGGTGGACTTGGTATTGGGTCCGAGCTTGTATTGCCCATGCAAACCCTAGCTCCAGTGACCGCTGCTTCCAGGTCTGTGACCACCGTGAGGACCTCCTACACATATGGTGGACTTGGTATTGGGTCCGAGCTTGTATTGCCCATGCAAACCCTAGCTCCAGTGACCGCTGCTTCCAGGTCTGTGACCACCGTGGGGACCTCCTACACATATGGTGGACTTGGTATTGGGTCCGAGCTTGTATTGCCCATGCAAACCCTAGCTCCAGTGACCGCTGCTTCCAGGTCTGACCACCGTGGGGACCTCCTACACATTTGATAGGCTTTTGGTCTCATGTCTTTGGCCTGTTACATATCCCATTTTACCTGCCTATCCCCAAGGATGCTAAATTAGCCTTGTTGCACTGCCCTATGCCAGGCTTCTATTCCAAGAGAACAATTGCCCAGACTTGGAGGAAGCCTATGGTTCCTGTCTAGGTTGTTAGAGATTCTATAATGGTTCTAATGCTCCATGAACAGAAGACTAGCATCCTCAAGGATTTTAATGTCAAATTTTTAAAGATTTGGGATCCTTGGCTCCAATACGACTTTCCCTCACTTCCTCCAGCTAGGACTGGATGCCTGTGACTGACTCGCCTGACAATCCCGAGTCCATATATCCCCTTCCTCTCCCTTTTCCGTTGGCTTCTCTCTTCTTCCTCCTTTTCTTTCTCTTTCTTCGGAGGCTCACGCTCCTTCTTACATTCTTTACGGCTGCCCTGCACTCCCAGAGTATAAAATTATATCGCATTTATCTCAGGGATTTCGTTTATCCAGGTTTGACATTGATATCCTTTTGGATTTTCCTGGACCCCGCCTTAGCGGTCTAGGTTTTTTTTTTTTGCATATAACCCGTTTCCTTTTATCTGACTAACAGTATGTGAATCACTACTCTGAGGCCTTGTACACATGATGTTTCCATCGGATATGTCCGCCGGGCTGTTTGATCCGGTGGCTGTACACACCATCGGATCAAATTCCCCGCCGGCGGACAGTGCGGTGAAGCGGCGGTGACGTTGACGCCGCCACGTCACCGCACCAGGAAGTAAACACTTCCGCGCGCATGCGTCAGATCCATTCACAGGATACGACGCATGTGCGGGCAGATATGTCCGCTGGTTTGCCGTACTAACCAGCGGACATATCTGACGGTCTGTTTGCCCCTACAGATGAGCGGATTTTTCGGCTGAAATGGTCCGTCGGACCATTTTCAGCGGAAAAATTCCCTCGTGTGTATGAGACTGGAGGTCGACCGGTATGGGTTTTTCTCTGGCCGATGCCGATATTCAGAAATCGCGGCGGCCGATAGCCGATTTATGATGCCGATTTTTTTTGGCCCGATATGTTAGGCCGATTCCCCCCCTCCCCCCCTTCATCTCATAAAATCTAACAGTTAGACCCCTTTCACACTGTGGCGTTTTCAGGCACTTTTGGGCTAAAAATAGCACCTGTAAAGTGCCTGCAAAACTGCTCCCCTGCAGTCTCAGTCTGAAAGCCCGAGTTACTTTCACATTGAGGCGGTGCGCTGGCAGGACATTAAAGAAAAGTCCTGCAAGCAGCATCTTTGGAGCGGCTCCTCCACCACTCCTGCTCATTGAGATGAACACCTGCAAAGCGCTTCTGCAGTGGTGCTACATGGGAGCATTTAACCCCTTAATCAGCCACTAGCTGGGATATAAGCACCCCGCTAGCAGCCAAATAGCGCTGCTAGAATGATGGTCCAGTGTTTAGGTAGAGGAGTTCTGCGGAAAAAATAAATAAAAGTCAGCAGCTACAAATACTGCAGCTGTTGACTTTTAATATATGGACACTTACCTGTCGTGGGTGGCCACAATGCTGGCACCCGAAGCCGATCTCTCCCTCGGGTGCTTCGGCTTCACTTCCTGGTTCCCTACTGTGCATGCGCAAGACGCGCTGCGCAATCCTACTGGTCTCTGCTGTCTTCTGGGACCTGTGCGTCTCCCAGAAGAAAGCTGGGGGCGGATTAAGCACCAGATGTGGTGTAGGTCACCACAGTCACCGCAGTGATCTATGCCCGGAAGAGGGAGCAAATACCTGGGATTACGCAGGTATCTGCCCCCCCTTCCCCCTGAAAGGTACCAAATGTGACACCAGAGGGGGGGATTCGGAAAAGCGAAGTTCCATTATTGCCCTGCTAAGTAATACAGAACATTTCTTACATTTAAACACAACAAGCCTCCAACCAGGTGTAATTTAGATATAAAAAAAAATATTATTTAATATATATATATAAATCCAATACACAAAAACAGGTAATGAAAACTTTTGGACGAAAAAAAATAGGCTAACTTTACCGTTTAGTTTTTTTATTTGTTAAAGCATATTTTTTCCCCAAAAAAAATGCGTTTGAAAGACCGCTGCGCAAATACTGTACCATGTAACATTAAATATTGCAGCAATCGCTATTTTATTTCTTAGGGTCTCTGCTAAAAAAATATATATAATGTTTGGGGGTTCCGACTTCCGAGTGATTTTCCAGCAGAAAATACAGGATTTTTACTTGTAAGCACCAAGTGTCAAAAAAGATTTAGCCTTTAAATGGTTAAACTGAGAACTCTCCTTCACGAGTTGAGTTAATTGATAAGTAGCAACATTGTAACTTTTCTCAAAACTTGGCAGGCTGCCCAGAGTCTCCTCCACGGGAAACTTCAGGCAACTTACATTGACTTCTATTACAGAAGCTTTTTGCAAGTCGCGCTGCTGAAGTTAAAAAAAAAAAAAATCGGCTTTCTTACAGCACAAATCGGCCGATGCCGATTAATTAAAAACGCAAAATATCGGCCGATATATCGGTCGACCTCTATATGAGACCTGAGTCTATGTTGTCACTCCAAGCCCCTGCGTGGGCAGATTGGATGATTTTTGCTATTCTTTTAAAATATAAAAAAAATATACAGTACATCTGGCAAGTATTCACAGCGCTTCACTTTTTCCACATGTTGTTATGTTACAGCCTTATTCCAAAATGGATTAAATTCATTATTTTCCTTAATGTTCTAGAAATAATATCCCATAATGACAACATGAAAGAAGTTTTTTGAAATCTTTGCAGATTTAATAAAAATAAATAAATCCCATGTACATACAGTGAGTATTTACAGCCTTTGCCGTGACACTCAAACTTGAGCTCAGGTGCATCCGGTTTCCACTGATCATCCTTGAGATGTTTCTACAATTTGATTGGAGTCCACCTGTGGTGAATTCAGTTGATTGGACATGATTGGGAAAGGCACACACCTGTCTATATAAAGGTCCCACAGTTAACAGTGCATGCCAGAGCACAAACCAAACCATGAAGTCCAAGGAATTGTCTGTAGACCTCAGAGACAGGATTGTATGGAGGCACAGATCTGGGGAAGGGTACAGAAACATTTCTGCAGTATTGAGGGTCTCAATGAGTACAGTGGCCACCATAATCCGCAAATGGAAAATGTTTGAAAGCACCAGGACTCTTCATAGAGCGGGCGACCTGGCCAAACTGAGCGATCAGAGGAGAAGGGCCTTAGTCAGGGAGGTGATCAAGAACCCGATGATCACTCTGACAGAGCTCCAGCACTTCTCTGTGGAGAGAGGAGAACCTTCCAGAAGAACCATCTCCGCAGCACTCCACCAATCAGGCCTGTGTGGTAGAGTGGACAGACGGAAGTCACTCCTTAGTAAAAAAGCAGGACAGTCCACCTGGAGTTTGCCAAAAGGCACCTGAAGGACTCTTAGACCATGGAGAAACAAAATTCTCTGGTTTGATGAAACAAAGATTGAACTCTTTGGTCTGAATGGCAAGCGTCATGTCTGGAGGAAACCAGGTACCGCTCATCACCAGTATCATCCCTACAGTGAAGCATGGTGGTGGCAGTATCATGCTGTGGGGATGTTTTTCAGTGGTAGGAACTGGGAGACTAGTCAGAATCGAGGGAAAGATGAATGCAGCAATGTACCTTGATGAAAACCTGCTCCAGACTGTGGTGAAGGTTCATCTACCCCAAACACACAGCCAAGATAACAAAGGAGTGACTATGGGACAACTCTGTGAATGTCCTTGGGTGGCCCAGACTTGAACCCGATCTGAAAATGGCTGTGCACCGACTCTCCCTATCCAATCTGATGGAGCTTGAGAGGTCCTGCAAAGAAGAATGGGAGAAACTACCCAAAAATAGGGTTGCCAAGCTTGTAGCATCATACTCACAAAGACTTGAGGCTGTAATTGGTGCCAAAGGAGCTTCAAAGTATTGAGCAAAGGCTGTGAATACTTCTGTACATGGGATTTGTCTTAATTTTTTTTAAATTTGCAAAGATTTCAAACAAACTTCTTTCACATTTTCATTATAGGGGATTGTTTGTAGAGTTTTGAGGAAAATAATGAATTTTGAAATAGGGCTGAAACATAACAAAATGTGAATAAAGTGAAGCGATGTGAATACTTTCCGGATGCACTGTATTTGTACCAGAAACCAGGCACAGCCAGGTAACTCGCATTTTCAAAAAGGAGGCCAGCAATGACCGTTCGTGTAAGATTCCTTTAATTCTCTGCTCTCCTTGTCCTCTAAACTGGGCAGAAAAAAAGTTTCATAAATAATTTAACATGAATGACTCTAGAATCCAGATGCATTGTGGAAGGAGGACAGAGGAGTGGAATAGTATGTACTGATGGCAGGGTGAGGTGCAGGGTGTGTCAGTGTGCACTGTGCGAAAAGACAATTCCTGGCAGATAAGACAACACACACACACACACCTCTGCATTCTGTTGATCATCAACAAGGCCGGAGTGTAGAATTGATCTGTACCAAGCTCTGTACTCCCGGGTGACAAAAAACTGCGCTGCTGGCATGCCTACTTGTTTGGCGCTTTCCAGACGCTGCAACCTCAGGAGTGTATCAAGTCAAATGATGTCATACATGTTAGACACTTGGTATCGTGATCTGTCACACGACTTTCATCTGGCTGTATATGGCTGCCATAACGCACATATAACCCAGCAGAGACACAAACTACTGCAGGAAATCTCCCCATTGTGGGAGGGGCAGAGACACAAACTACTGCAGGAAATCTCCCCATTGTGGGAGGGGCAGAGACACAAACTGCAGAAAATATCCCCATTGTGGGAGGGGCAGGACACAAAAGCAGGAAATCACCATTGTGGGAGGGGCAGGACACAAACTACTGAGGGGAATCTCACCATTGTGGGAGGGGCAGAGACACAAACTACTGCAGGAAATCTCCCCATTGTGGGAGGGGCAGAGACAAACTACTGCAGAAAATATCCCCATTGTGGGAGGGGCAGAGACACAAACTACTGCAGGAAATCTCACCATTGTGGGAGGGGCAGACACAGACACTGCAGAAAACTACATTGTGGGAGGGGCAGAGACACCAAACAGAGGGAAATCTCACCATTGTGGGAGGGGCAGAGACACAAACACTGCAGGGAAACTACATTGTGGGAGGGGCAGAGACACAAACAGGGAAAACTCACCTTGTGGGAGGGGCAAAGACACAAACTACTGCAGAAAATCTCACCATTGTGGGAGGGGCAGAGACACAAACTACTGCAGAAAATCTCACCATTGTGGGAGGGGCAGAGACACAAACTACTGCAGGAACTCTCATCATTGTGGGAGGGGCAGAGACACAAACTAGTACTGCAGGAACTCTCACCATTGTGGGAGGGGCAGAGACACAAACTACTGCAGTGGAAGCTTCCCATTGTGGGAGGGGCAGAGACACAAACATAACTGAAATATCACAATCGTGGTAATTCTTGTCCGTTACCATGGACAAAGCGTCTGTATTTTGTAAAAGTAAAGCAATCACTCACCTCATCTTTGGTTTTCTCATTTTCTGTCCGGAGCTCTTCATATTGTTCGATCACTGGAAAGAAAATACAAAAAGTTTAGAGAGAACATTTAGCTCCAGGTGACCCCCTAAAACACCCCAGGAATAACAGAGTATGGTGGCATAAAGGTCCTCCGGCAGTACAGAGCATTGCTTCTCAACCTTTATTCAGTCAAGGCACCCTTTAAAATTATGTGAAGCCCACAAGCACAATCTTCAGGGACACAGTGCAGCTGAGTGACCAACATGCACCACCCATTCTCACGCATGCGCAGTATCTACGGCTCGCAGCGCCGTACACTTCAGACGTTGCCATCACAATAATCTGTTTCGTTGGAAGAGCCCGCCCCGTTGTGATGGCAACGAAGCCCTCTGCGCTGCCCACTGACTCCTGGGAAATTACATCTCCTAGGAGCACCAGTGAGAACGGGTGCCGAGGGAGATTACGTCAGGCGCCACAGAGAAGAAGTGGCAGAATACAAAGGACCACATAGCAACAGTGCTGAATGGGTGAGAAAAAAAATGCACAATGCTGTTGATTTCCGCAAAGTTTTTTTTGGGTGGAACACCCCTTTAACCTGAAACTGCGTAGAGGATTCTTTACTGTAAGAGCGGCAAGCATGTGGAATTCCCTTCCACAGGCGGTGGTCTCAGCAGGGGGCATCGATAGCTTCACATTTTTTTTTAGATAAGCACCTGAACGACCACAACATACAGAGATATACAAGGTAATACTGACATATAATCACACACATAGGTTGGACTTGATGGACTTGTGTCTTTTTCAACCTCACCTACTATGTAACTATGATCGCATTCAATGCGGTATTTTTCATCAGATTTTTGGATCGTGTGAAGCCCACAAGCACAATCTTCCGGGAAACGGTGCAGCTGAGCGACCAGCATGCACCGCCCGTTCTCCCGCATGCACAGTATCTACAGATCGTTGAACTTTTACTTTAATGCACATATCCCAGCTGGACACAATTATCTCAACTGTCTGCAAATCTCACCATAATGGGAGGAACAAAGAATTATATATGATGATTAGGGTTGTCCCGATACCACTTTTTTAGGACCGAGTACAAGTACCGATACTTTTTTTCAAGTTGTCGCCGATACCGAATACCGATACTTTTTTTTAAACGTGTCCCCCACATATTGCAGCCATGTCCCCCACATATTGCAGCCATGTCCCACCCATATACGCAGCCATGTCCCCCCCATATACGCAGCCATGTCCCCCACATATTGCAGCCATGTCCCCCACATATTGCAGCCATGTCCCACCCATATACGCAGCCATGTCCCCCCCATATACGCAGCCATGTCCCCCACATATTGCAGCCATGTCCCCCACATATTGCAGCCATGTCCCCCACATATTGCAGCCATGTCCCCCATATACAGCCATGTCCCCCACATATTGCAGCCATGTCCCCCCATATACGCAGCCATTTCCCCACATATTGCAGCCATGTCCCCCACATACAGCCATGCCCCCCACATATTGCAGCCATGCCCCCCACATATTGCAGCCATGTCCCCCACATATACGCAGCCATGTCCCCCACATATACGCAGCCACGTCCCCCCCAATATTGCAGCCATGCCCCCCCTACCTGATGATGATGCTGCCGCCGCCGTATATACAAAGCCGGCGCGAACATTATAGGCACCTTTCAATAGCTCTTTTCCCTGCCGCGCGCCATGTTAAGGACACTCCCTCTTGCTCGGGATTGGACAGATCCGAGCAAGGGGGAGTGTCTATACACGCGCAGCGGGAAAACAGCTATTCAAAGGTGCCTATAATGCTTGCGGCGGCGGCGGCTTTGTATATACGGTGACGGGGTCGGATTTGCTTATACGGCGGCAGCGTTGGTGGCGGGGGGGGGGGGAAGTATTCTATTTGAGTATCGGGGGTATTTGCGGGAGTACAAGTACTCCCGCAAATACTCGGTATCGGTCCCGATATCGATACTGGTATCGGTATCAGGACAACCCTAATGATGATGATGATGATAATAATAAAAAAAAAAAATAATAGGAACAATATTATTTAGATTGCACCATGCATCAGTTTGGCTTAAGAGCCAGTTCACACTGGGGCTCAGCCGCCTGACGAGTCGCGTCCTATTCAATGCAAGTCGCTGGGACGCAAGTCTCTCTCGAAAAGGTTCCTGCACGACTTTGGGGGTGGCTCGGGGTGACCTGCATTGACTTCTATACAGAAGTCGTTTTGCTGGTCGCCTCTGATGTCGTCCTCAGGACGACTTGCAGAGTCGCCCCAAAGTCATGCCACGGGAGTGTGAACTGGCTCTTTTTTTTTTTTAAATAACAAACATGTTATACTTACCTCCACTGTGCAGCTCGTTTTGCACAGAGTGTCCCCTAACCCTGTCTTCTGGGGTCCCTCGGCGCTGTCTCGGCTCCTACTCGCAAAAGCTTTCCACCTTCATGCGAGCTTGCATGGTGGAAAGCTTTCGCGAGCGCGCTCCCGTGATACAGCGGTGGGCATAGCCGCTGACTGTATCACTCGGCCCCGCCCCCCAGCGCGCCGCGTCATCCGCTGTGATTGACAGCAGTGCCAGCCAATGGCTGCGCTGCTATCAATCCTTCCAGCCTAGCCAATCAGCAGTCAGGCTGGGACCCAAAGAGAATCACATGGACGCGTGCGGGACTTTCAAAGGATCAGATAAGTAAAACGGGGATTCGGAGGGGGGGGGGGGGGTGCCTTTGGATGTTTTTTTTTACCTTTACAACCCCTTTAATCTGGCAATGTCCAGTAGCCTTGGTTGGTTAGGATATGAAGGTGTGTACATAAAGCTACACTTTTTTTCTGTATGATTGAAAAGTGTAAAGGCCATAGTGGGTTTTTGTTCTTCCTTTTGCCGTCATTAAACATAATATATCGATAAACCAAAAAGAAGACATTCCAATTAAGACAGTGAAATATACAGTTAAATAGACCGACCCACAAATGACATGAACACAAAGGAGAAGAAGTTCAGTCCCTCGGGGCCACAATTACTAAGAGGGTGGAGGAGGCCGCGTGTTCAGACTCCACGCCTTCCCCAGCCTAAAGCTACTTTGTCAAGAACCGCCAAAAACTGATAATTATCATTTGAACCTCTGCAATGTTATACACAGAACATTATTTTCATTCATTGGAAGGTCCTGGAACCAGATCCCTCTTTCCAAGCTCAGATTGTCTGATTATTTGGCGGTATGTTAGGCTGTGTCTGTAGGCCACACCAGCTTGGCTACACTTGGAGAAGTCCAGCGGCCTTGATTACAGTCGGCTTTTCTACATGCCAGGAGAAGAAAGTGTTTAAAGTGTTTTTAAACCTCAGACATGAAATATGAACAAAGCAAATCCCTTTACAGTGTGTGCTGGGCTCAATCCAGAGCACTAAGGCTGGGTTCACACCAGTGTGAATTGGATGTGGGTTTCACTGCATCCAATTCCCATTACTGGAGATTGTGAGCGGCTCTCAATGAAGCTGGTTTAGGTATCTCCGGGGCGGCTTGCACAGGAGTCCTGTGTGTCTTTGGCTCTGTTTTAGGGCTTAATTCAGGAAAATATTCAGCCCTGATTCGTCCCTGAAATGGAGAACAGGGACGCACCGGACCCCCTGCTGAGAGCCGCATCCGTCTTAGGTGTTAACTAAGCCTTAGGCCGCGTACACACGAGGGGATATGTCCGCTGAAAACGGTCCGATGGACCGTTTCAGCAGACATCTCCGCTCGTGTTTATGGGCTAGCGGACAGATTTCTCCACCCGACAGATTTCAAAGCAAGCTTTGAAATCTATCCGGTGGGAATCTGTCCGCCCGACATGTCTGCTGGTTAGTACACTTACCAGCAGACATGTCGGCCCCCA
Organism: Rana kukunoris; assembly: GCA_029574335.1. Lineage (NCBI taxonomy): Eukaryota > Metazoa > Chordata > Amphibia > Anura > Ranidae > Rana > Rana kukunoris. The sequence goes on along the minus strand of JAJQKJ010002035.1, from coordinate 119,991 downwards.
CCGCCGCCGCGCCGCTGCCGAATGGATTCGGCGCATGCGCGGAAGTGTTTTACTTCCTGGTGCGGTGACGTGGCGGTGACGCGGCGGCGTCAACGTCACCGCCGCGTCACCGCCACGTCACCGCGCCGTCCGGCGGCGGGGGGAATTTGATCCGATGGTGTGTACACGCCATCGGATCAAACTCCCGATCGGACATATCCGATGGAAATGGTCCGCGGACCGTTTTCATCGGATATGTCCGATCGTGTGTATGGGGCCTGAGGCCTCATGCATAAATGTTTTTTTTTTTTTTTTTAACAAACCCTCCTAGATCATAGTATTTACTTAAAGAAGTTGTAAAGAAAAAAAAAAAAATTTGCCTAAAATGAATGTCTGCAAGGTAGACAGACAGAATAGTGTAATGATTTGGTTAAAGAACGAGTAAATATCTATTAAATTCCTTCATCTATATCACCTCCGGCATTCTAGTTTCTGTTCTCTCATTCACTTCCTGTTTTGCGGCGCTCGTTCATGTAAGAACTACATTTCCCAGTATGCATTGTGGCACGCCCAGTAATTCACACCTCCTTGAAGTCTCTAACACATAGAGAGGGAGAGTCCTGCGGCACAGATGTAGTTCCCAGGAGGGGGGCGAGCACGTCATTGACCACTGCAGTAAAGCCTCCCTTCACGGTGGTGAGTAACAATCAGACAAGCAGGAAGTGAACAGAACAGAGAAGAAATAAAGCAACTTCTGAGCAAAAACGAACAATTAGAAAAGAGGAACGTCTGCAGGTAAAGGATGCTTATTATGAAAAAAAAAAATTCCTTTACAACCCCTTTAAAATTTCTGTCAGGGGAGGTTGCTATAGATTAACAGGGAGCTGGCCCTGTTACAAAACACCTCTGAGAGTCTCTACCTATGATGAGAGAGGGTGTGTGCCTTTCCTCCAATCAGCGACTTTAGCTATCTTGGCTGTGGGTCCAGACATTACACTCCGTTTTAAATAGGAAGAGAAAAATCTAACACAATCTGAACTTTCTAAACAGTATATAAAATGTGAAGACTGCAGATATACATGTAAAACTTATGTAGGGAGATTTGGTTCATCTCTGTGTATCATGTGAGGCTGTTCACTTCACTGGGTGTATGAAGGGGTTTACATTCACAAAAAACATAATCCTGGAAGCCGATTGGTTTCTATGCAGCGCTGTACCAGATTTTGCACTCTCCAGTTTTAGTAAATCATCCCCAATATATATAAAGTTTTTGCTTTGGGTCCAATCCGCTTTAAGCTTCAGATATTCTATTTCTATTTGAATGAAATGTTACCTGAAAAATCTGTCATAACATTTTACCACAAATAAAGATGGATGGAATATCGCACACAGTCGCCTGTAACAACACCGCAAATTACCAAGAGGGTAAACGGCGGCCGGCGTCACAAAGTGCGTCTGGAAATAAGTGCTCCATTAACAGCGCTCTGGTAATAGGACGCATTGAGTGTGGAGGCGGATTGGAAATCGCTTGTTTATGATCGGGTATCGAGCGGTGGACAGTAAACGCTTCATTACATTATGCGGCACAAATCCTCTTTACCAGGAGAGAGCAAATTGCATAGAAAGCATGTGATTGAATCCTCCACAATACACCTAGCGGCCCACCATTTCCCCTCATTACATCGCGCTGCATTCAGGAAGAGCAGGATCAGGGGAGTAAAGTCCTGAAAAACCGCCGCCGCCTATCATCCCGCCGACCGGATGTCATTAACACGCTAAACCCAGAGAGAGCACTTATCTACAACAAGGCTCTCCGGGGACCGCATTTCCTTCCTAACGCAGCAAATACACGTCTCAAGAGGACTGGAGAAAATGCCGAGAGGATTTTCACATCTCCGCATCCGGTTACTATTATTTATTTCCATTATTTTCTGTATTTATGGAGCTCAAATATATTCTGTAGTGCTGCACAGATAATACAGGCAGTGCTCCTGCTTAACCCCTTTAATGCCAGATGACCCAGGAGCAAATATATATATAGCGCCGACAGTCTATAGTGCTGTACAGACAAAAACTGAGCTCCACTCCAGGCTCAGCACCAGAGGAGCTTACACTCTAATGTGTCACTGCAGTCACACTCTATTATTATACAGCTAAAAAGCTCCGACATATTCTGGAGTGCTGTACAGAGAACACTGACCCGTATACATCAGTCTCTGTAGCAGAAGAACTTACACTCTAAAGCCACACACTATTATACATCTATATAGCTCTTATATATAACAAAGCGCTGTACAGAGAACACTGAGCAAGTCACATCAGTGTCTGTACCAGAGGAGCTTACACTCTAATCTCCCACCACAGTCACACTATTATTATACATTTATATAGTGCCATCATATTCCATAGTGCTGTACAGACAAAAACTGAGCCAGTCACTTCAGGCTTAGCACCAGAGGAGCTTACACTCGAATGTCTCACTAGTCACACTCTTATTATAAATCTATATAGCTCTCATATTCTGGAGTTTTGTACAGAGGACACTGAGCCGTATACATCAGTCTCTGTACCCGAGGAGCTTACACTCTAATGCCCCACCACAGTGACACACTATTATACATTTATTTAGCTCTGATATATACCACAGTGCTGTACAGAGAACACTGAGCCAGTCACATCAGAAGCTTACACTCACTCTAGTCATACCCCCCCCCCCATATTGCTGTACAGAGAACACTGGAACACCGAGCCAGTCACATCAGTCTTTGCACCAGAGAAGCTTACACTCTAATCTCCCACCACACCAGAGTCACACTTTTATTATAGTACATTTAAATATCCCTGACCAATTCCAGAGTGCTGTACAGAGAACACTGAGACAGTCACATCAGTCTCTGCACCAGAGGAGCTTACACTCTAATTCACCACCACAGTCACACACACACACAGTCACACACACACACACACACACACACACACACACTGAATGTTTTGACACACAGGGGGTTATTTTCTAAAACTGGAGAGAGCAAAATCTGGTGCAGCTCTCCATATAAACCAATCAGCTTCCAGGTTTAAGGCTGGGTTCACACTGGCACGACATGGCAGTCGTACTACTTTGCCCTGCGACTTGAAGTCCGACTTCAATGAACAGCGATCTGACTTCGATCCCCGACAATGCCATGTGTCTGGTATGAATCTTAAGGGGGAACTCCACGCCAAATTTAAAATCCATACCAGACCGAAGGGCCTGGTATGCTCTCGGAGGGGGAACCCATGCCGGTTTTGTAAAAAGAAAAAAAAAATTGGTGTGGAGTTCCCTCTCAAGATCATCAGAGCACAAGTCGCATGCCAAAGTCGGATCAGGCAAGACGGCGTTCTGACTTTAACCACTTAACATCTACCCACTGTCAAATGACGGCGGGCGGAATGCTCTATTGTTCTGACAGGACGTCATATGACGTCCTGTCATTTAAAGCTGCTAGCGCCCGTTGCGTTACTGGGAACACCGTGCGCGTACCTGGCGGCCACGATGGCCGCCGGGCACCGGCGATTGCCCAGTAACTAAGCAGGGACGTGGAGCTCTGTGTGTAAGAGGGAGAGAGGAGATTGATCTGTGTCCCTTGTACATAGGGACACAATCGGTCACCTCCCCCAGTCACCCCCCTCCCCCTACAGTTAGAACACTACTTAGGACACACATTTAACCCCTTCCCTGCCCCCTAGTGGTTAACCCCTTTCCTGCCAGTCACATTTATACAGTAATCAATGCATATTTATAGCTTTATTCACTGTATAAATGTGAATGGTCCCAAAAATGTGTCTGATGTGTCTGCTATAATGTCGCAATCCAGAAAAAAAAAAAAATATATATCGCATTTTGCTGCCATGCCTAGTAAAAATAAAAATTTAAAAAAAATTACTACAATTATGTCCCCTATTTTGTAGGCAATATAAGTTTTGTGCAAACCAGTCACTATACGGTTATTGCGATTTTATTTTTTTTAACCAAAAATATGTAAAATAATACGTATCGGCCTAAACTGAGATAAATGTATTTATTTCTTTTTTTAAATGGGATATTTATTATAGCAAAAAGCAAAAAATAGTGTTTTTTTTTTTAAATGTACGCTCTTTTTTTGTTTATAGCCCAAAAAATAAAAACCGCACGGGCGATCAAATACCACCAAAAGAAAGCTCTATTTGTGTGGAAAAAAGGACGCCAATTTTGTTTGGGAGCCGCGTCACACGACCGCGCAATTGTCAGTTAAAGCGACGCAGTGCCGGAAGCTAAAATTTTGTCTTGGCAGGAAGGGGTGTAGGTGCCCAGTAGGCAAGTGGTTAATGATATTCAATGGGCTGAAGTCGGACCAAAGTAGTACAGGGAGCATTTTCAAAGTCGGACCGAATTGTGTCGGACCAGTTAAGACGGCTCCCATAAGGAATCATTGATTTTCACACGTCATGCGACATGAACTCCCATTGTCAGAGCGTTTGTCGTAGCAGTGTGAACTCGCCCTTATTGTCAAAGCTTAACTGAACAGGCTGAAGTTAGAAGCTGATTGGCTTTTAGCAATGTGATGGAAGAGGGGTGCTCAGGGAGGAACTCAGAAGTGATATTCTAGGTGGGGTGCGGAGGCAATAACACACACAGTCCCAGAGTGATGATAGAACTTGTATTAAAATAATGCAAAGACAGTTCACATTAAACACATCGGAAAGACAGACCAACAGGGAACATTCACAGATCCAGCAGCATGTAGAGAGCAGCTGAACTGGCAGCGTCTGTTGAGAGGGGCAGAACGCGGTCTGAAGATGTTCAGGGAAGTTGGGAGCCCACCGTTTTCCCTCCTTGTCAGGAACCTTTCACTACTGCTAGTTCTGTCCTTACCAGGCAGGGTAGCTGTCATTACTCTACCAACTTGCAAAATGCATGCCAAACCTGGAAGGGTCTTAAAAAAATCTCTGCCTGACCCAAGATGGCTGCTAGCATCACATGTGGCAGCAGCATCCAATGGGAAGGATTCCCCAGTGACCCAGGAAACCATAGAGCAGGGGTGGCAAACACAAGGCCCGCGGGCCGAATCCGACTCGCCAGGCCTTGTCATGTGGCCCGCGCAGCGGGTGCAACAGATTGTCACCAATCCGTTACACCATGCGATCCGCTCCGCAGCCTCGGCCATAGGAAAGTCCCCGGCTTCGGCCTAGCTCCGGAGCGGCGGCCATCTTGGTACACCCGGCGGCGGCTGTCTCGTCAGGAAGTGACGTTTCGCCGCCACCATCTTGCTCCACCCCAGTCGGCTTGCCTAGTAACTAGTGCACGGCGTGACACTCTGCACCGCCTCAGCTCACTAATTACAGACCCGGGACCACAGGACATGAGGAGAACTGCGAGATCTGCACCTGCAGGTAGGAGAGACCATCACCCGGGGAGCATGGCTGTCTGTACTGAGCGGAGGAGAGGGACACCTGTGACACCAGAGAGGAGAGGAGGGGGACCAGTGTCACTGGGGTCCCCCTCCTCTCCTCTCTGGTGTCCCTGGGGTCCCCAACCTCTCTGGGGTCCCTCTCCTCTCTGGTGTCACTGGGGTCCCCCTCCTCTCCTCTCTGGTGTCACTGGGGTCCCCCTCCTCTCCTCTCTGGTGTCCCTGGGGTCCCCCTCCTCTCTGGGGTCCCTCTCCTCTCTGGTGTCACTGGGGTCCCCAACCTCTCTGGGGTCCCTCTCCTCTCTGGTGTCACTGGGGTCCCCCTCCTCTCTGGTGTCACTGGGGTCCCCCTCCTCTCTGGTGTCACTGGGGTCCCTCTCCTCTCTGGTGTCACTGGGGTCCCTCTCCTCTCTGGTGTCACTGGGGTCCCTCTCCTCTCTGGTGTCACTGGGGTCCCTCTCCTCTCTGGGGTCACTGGGGTCCCTCTCCTCTCTGGGGTCACTGGGGTCCCCCTCCTCTCTGGGGTCACTGGGGTCCCCCTCCTCTCCTCTCTGGTGTCACTGGGGTCCCCCTCCTCTCTGGTGTCACTGGGGTCCCCCTCCTCTCCTCTCTGGTGTCACTGGGGTCCCCCCTCCTCTCTGGTGTCACTGGGGTCCCCCTCCTCTCCTCTCTGGTGTCCCTGGGGTCCCCAACCTCTCTGGGGTCCCTCTCCTCTCTGGTGTCACTGGGGTCCCCCTCCTCTCCTCTCTGGTGTCACTGGGGTCCCTCTCCTCTCTGGTGTCCCTGGGGTCCCCCTCCTCTCCTCTCTGGTGTCACTGGGGTCCCTCTCCTCTCTGGTGTCACTGGGGTCCCCCTCCTCTCTGGTGTCACTGGGGTCCCCCTCCTCTCTGGTGTCACTGGGGTCCCTCTCCTCTCTGGTGTCACTGGGGTCCCTCTCCTCTCTGGTGTCACTGGGGTCCCTCTCCTCTCTGGGGTCACTGGGGTCCCTCTCCTCTCTGGGGTCACTGGGGTCCCCCTCCTCTCTGGGGTCACTGGGGTCCCCCTCCTCTCCTCTCTGGTGTCACTGGGGTCCCCCTCCTCTCTGGTGTCACTGGGGTCCCCCTCCTCTCCTCTCTGGTGTCACTGGGGTCCCCCTACTCTCTGGTGTCACTGGGGTCCCCCTCCTCTCCTCTCTGGTGTCCCTGGGGTCCCCAACCTCTCTGGGGTCCCTCTCCTCTCTGGTGTCACTGGGGTCCCCCTCCTCTCCTCTCTGGTGTCACTGGGGTCCCTCTCCTCTCTGGTGTCCCTGGGGTCCCCCTCCTCTCCTCTCTGGTGTCACTGGGGTCCCTCTCCTCTCTGGTGTCACTGGGGTCCCCCTCCTCTCCTCTCTGGGGTCCCCCTCCTCTCCTCTCTGGTGTAACTGGGGTCCCCCTCCTCTCCTCTCTGGTGTCCCTGGGGTCCCCAACCTCTCTGGGGTCCCTCTCCTCTCTGGTGTCACTGGGGTCCCCCTCCTCTCCTCTCTGGTGTCACTGGGGTCCCCCTCCTCTCCTCTCTGGTGTCACTGGGGTCCCCCTCCTCTCTGGTGTCACTGGGGTCCCCCTCCTCTCTGGTGTCACTGGGGTCACTGAGGAGAGGAGGGTGACACCAGAGAGGAGAGGAGGGTGACACCAGAGAGGAGAGGAGGGGGACCCCAGTGACACCAGAGAGGAGAGGGGACACCAGTGACACCAGAGAGGAGAGGAGGGGGGGACACCAGAGAGGAGGGGGGACACCAGTGACACCAGAGAGGAGGGGGGACACCAGTGACACCAGAGAGGAGGGGGGACACCAGTGACACCAGAGAGAAGGGGGGACACCAGTGACACCAGAGAGGAGGGGGGACACCAGTGACACCAGAGAGGAGGGGGACACCAGAGAGGAGAGGGGACACCAGTGACACCAGAGAGGAGAGGAGGGGGGGACATCAGAGAGGAGGGGGGACACCAGTGACACCAGAGGGGAGGGGGGGACACCAGAGGGGAGGGGGGGACACCAGTGACACCAGAGGGGAGGGGGGGACACCAGTGACACCAGAGGGGAGGGGGGGACACCAGTGACACCAGAGGGGAGGGGGGGGACACCAGTGACACCAGAGGGGAGGGGGGGACACCAGTGACACCAGGAGGGGGACACCAGGGGGGGGGGGGGACACCAGTGACACCAGAGAGGAGGGAGGGACACTCCTGAACCCTGCGCTCCCTACGCAGCGCAAGAAAACTGGAGTGCAGATATAACCGGCCCTTTGAGGGTAACCAAACTGCTGATGCGGCCCCTGATGAATTTGAGTTTGCCACCCCTGCCATAGAGGAACCATGATCCTCCCGCCTTCCTCTCCAAATGCAGTGCCGCTGTGGAAGAGCGCCACCTGTCGTGGAGAAAGTAGACTGCACCTGCCTACAAGATAATGGTTGAGATGCATGTGAAAGGGCTACAGAAGGTGTGGTGACACAGGAAGTGGGAAATCTGCAGACTTTAAAGAGAGTTGTGTCCCCCTCTGTCTATATAATGTGGTGAGGGTATGCGAGTGGCAGGAGTGTGTAAATAAAATAAAAAAGGCATTACAGAAAACATGGCGGGTACATCTTCTCACATATATTAATTCAATGCAGGAATTTAGCCGTCTAGATGACCTCCTGTCCTAAATTAACATGCACTATTGCTACCGACTGCGGTCTAATCACTAGCCTGCCCCCACTAGAAGTTGCCGATACTGGGAAGGAACAAATGAGTTCTGCAATCTTTTTATTGTATGCAAGCATGGATGGACATGGGAGGGGGAGGGGTGGGGTCAGTGACTTAATTATGACAATGTGTTTTTTTCTGCTCAACTTACACAGTCAGATGGACAGCGCAGTCTGCATTGTTGTCAGAAGAAGCTCCCAGAGAGTACAGATAGGAATATCATATATTTTTTACATAGGTATCTACATAGGGCTTTACATGCTGATTATTTCAATCAAACCCTGGCCTGCACAGGAGCTTACAATCTAAGGCCCCCATTTCACATGCATGGACCAATTTGGACAGGATCCATTTAACCTATTAGCAAGAACATACAAACTCCATGCAGATAAGGCCCTGGCAGGCATTTAAACCTATGACCCCAGTGCTGCAAGACATAAGTTCTAACCACTAAGCCACTCTACTGCCATTCCACAGACATACAAACTGGGATGGCCTGAGAGGGTGGGGAAGATAGTAGAGTTTCCAGCTCATCTTGGAGGGCAAATAACAGCAACCCCCCCCCCCCCCCCCCAGGGAAATCTGCCATGAACGTGCACAGCACCTGCAGCTATATCATTATTGGAATGACAATAGTCTTATGTCCAGGGAGCTTCAACTCATCCCTCCCCATACTTCGTCTTATCTAATGCTGAATATATACAAGGGGGTGATGTGAAGACCCCCAACAAAGAGCTCAGCTTCCACATTGGAATTGTATTGGGAGCTGAAGGAAAACAATCTGGTGATGATTATTCTTATTTTGTGACCACAATCCCATCACACCGGAGGAGGAGTCATGCAAGCTCATCAAATAGAACACCAACAATCAATCAGCTGACCACAGCAATTCTCCTGGCAGGGGATGACCTCATAAAATAATTGTCTTGTATTGATCAGTTATGGGTGGATACCAGTGCACTGAACATACTCAGTGACCACTTCTATTTACTGGGAATTCCAAACTCACAGAGACAGCATGACAGAGGATTTCCCTGCGTACACATCATACAGGACTGTGAAGGAAACGATCAATACAGAAGAAACATATAAAACCAATCAGCACCACGGACAGCTCACACTGCACCATACAGCAATCACAAGGATTATAAAACCTGCAGTCTATCCAATCACTAGAGACCAGTGACATCACTGAGAATGCAGCCTACCCATTCCCTAGAGACCAGTGACATCACTGAGAATGCAGCCTATCCATTCCCTAGAGACCAGTGACATCACTGAGAATGCAGCCTATCCATTCCCTAGAGACCAGTGACATCACTGAGAATGCAGCCTATCCATTCCCTAGAGACCAGTGACATCACTGAGAATGCAGCCTATCCATTACCTTTTCTTGCCTAGGCTCTATTGTGGATCTATTATTTTCATTGTTCAGAATTCAGACTCAGCTCAATAACATTTAGTAAAAGCAGGAAATAAAATGTGTACAGTACTGGGAAGAGAGAAATTATAGACGGAGAGCCCCTTTAGAAGGCATTGTGTGTCTGGGGCTGTATATATGAATGGGTGTTAAAGAAGACCTGTCATCAAACATTAATGTTGTAGGCCGAGCGTAGAGTGACCTGCGGTGTTTGGTTACCTACACACTCCATCCAACACACTGTATTCACCTGAAAATAGAGACCTTCACACAGACCTGAATACAAGGGAAGCCATATGGCCATTCTACTTACTGTTTCTACATGCATACAGCTTTAACATACCATTACATGAAGGTGACAGGGCCTCTAGACCGTTACATGAAGGTGACAGGTCCTCTAGACCAGGGATCCTCAAACTACGGCCCTCCAGCTGTTGCGGAACTACACATCCCATGAGGCATTGTAAAACTCTGACATTCACAGACATGACTAGGGATGATGGGAATTGTAGTTCCTGAACAACTGGAGGGCCGTAGTTTGAAGACCCATGCTCTAGTCTAGACCATTACGTGAAGGCGACAGGTCCTCTAGACCGTTACATGAAGGCGACAGGTCCTCTAGACCGTTACATGAAGGCGACAGGTCCTCTAGACCGTTACATGAAGGCGACAGGTCCTCTAGACCGTTACATGAAGGTGACAGGTCCTCTAGACCGTTACATGAAGGTGACAGGTCCTCTAGACCGTTACATGAAGGTGACAGGTCCTCTAGACCGTTACATGAAGGTGACAGGTCCTCTAGACCGTTACATGAAGGTGACAGGTCCTCCAGACCGTTGCATGTAGGTGACAGGTCCTCCAGACCGTTGCATGTAGGTGACAGGTCCTCCATACCGTTACATGTAGGTGACAGGTCCTCCATACCGTTACATGTAGGTGACAGGTCCTCTATACCGTTACATAAAGGTGACAGGTACCCAGGCACCCCTGATATCAATGCCCTTCTTGTGCCCAGGCACTCCTTGAATCAGTCTCCCACCTGTGCCCAGGCACTCCTGATATCAGTGCCATTCCTGTGCCCAGGCACACCCGATATCAGTGCAATTCCTGTGCAAAAGGCACACCGACATCAGTGCCCAGGCACTCCTGATATCAGTGCCCTTTCTGTGCCCAGGCACTCCTGATATCAGTGCCCTGATAACTGTGTATTTGCAGTGAGAGATTATCTAAGGCACGGCTGTCTCGGTCACCAGATTTCTAGTGTGATTTGGTGATGTCAGTATTGTGCTGCTCACTGTTCTCCTTGCTGGAGAGGGCACTGTACCTGAGGCCCTTCATTACAAAGCTCTCCCTGCTCCTGCAGCATTCATATAGTGGATCTGTGCGCACGGCAGCTATTCATATAGAAAAGTTAAGTTGCACATCTTATGACACAGTTAAAGGGATTGTAACCCTCCTGTTTTTTCACCTTAATGCATTAAAGCGGATGTCCGCTCAAAAAAAATATTAAAAGCCAGCAGCTACAAATACTGCAGCTGCTGACTTTTATATAAGGACACTTACCTGTCCTGGAGTCCACCGCAGTCTGCAGCAGAGTGACGAGAGATCGCTCGTCTCTCTGCGGCTTCCCCCTCCATCCACGGTGAGGGAACCAGGAAGTGAAGCGCTGATTGCCTCCCGCTGTGTGCTGGGAGCCGAGTGTTCCCAGCACACAACGGGGGATGGACAGGATGTCAGGAAATGTCTTTTGCCCGAGACGTGTGGCCGGAAGTGGGTGCCCTGGAATGTCCCACTGCGAGGACGTGCAGTCTCTCTGCCCGGGGTTCTCTGCTCTTGATTGGATAGCTGCTGTTGCTGCTGATAACTGCTGTAAATCAAATCCAATGACACGGGGGGGCGGGGGGCTGAGTCCTGCATTCGGCGTCTATGAATGCCAAATGCTAGATACGGATGCGCACCCTCAAGGTAACCCCCCAGAGAGAGAGATTCTACTAGGGAGGTTATCTGGTGCAGGGAGGAGCCGCCGGGGGACCCCAGAAGATGGCGTTCAGGGCTACTCTGTGCAAAACAATCTGCACAGTGGAGGCAAGTATGATATATTTATTATAAAAAATAAAAAAAACACTTTAGTGTCACTGTAAAGGTCCATTAACAGCACGACACCGCTATGCAATGCAAGCAGTGACTCATTGACACAAATTGCACCAAAACAAACGGGCTGAAACGCACACAAAACTAGGGCTGGCTGCATTTCAAGGCAGTGCTTTGCATGGGAGGCCATGTGTTGTGCCACACTGCAGTGCACATGCATTTCCGTGGTGTGTTGGGGTGAGGATTACAACGAATGGCACCGCAGGGCAAGAAAGCATGTAACGTGCGTGGCAGCACATTACTGTCACAGCACGTGATCCGCACCTTATCCTGGAGGATGAAGCACACGTTTCTCACAGCAGATCTATGAACAGGAAAAAGCGCCACAATTTAAAAAAAATAAATCCTTAAAAAAACAGAAAATGATCATCCTCCTCCCATACCTGCCTGTCCAGTTTCAGGTAACACGCGGCGGCAGCTTTACCGGTAAGACAGGACACATGGCATACCTCCTCAAAGCCCAGCGTGTCCTCCGGCAAAGGTCTCTAAGGGGCCTTCAGTGACCCTCATCATCCAACTGACTGCAGAGCCCTGACTAAAGAGGAACTCTACTGTCCCTGTATGTTCTACCAACCCACTAATGCGGTGTGGGCAGGGCTGTCTTAATGAGAGGGCACCGCCCATTGGCCCCAGCTGCATGGGGGGCCCCTGCACTTTTCCCAAAGCAGCTGGTCCTTGGATTGGAGGCCCCATGATGGCACTGAGAGTGATAGATCCAAAGGGGAGGCAGTCTGCCCCCTACCTACTTGATGTATGTTTACCTGTCGTCATTGTAGGGGCCCCAGAGCATTACTTTGCCCAGGGGCCCAAGATGCCATTAAGACGGCCCTGGGTGTGGGTAAAATGTATTCTGCAGCAGGACAATGACACAAAATATACAGCCAGTCCTTAGGAACTATCTTCAGTGTAAAGAAGAAGAAGAACAAGTCCTGGAAGTGATGGTTTGGCCCCCACAGAGCCCTGATCCCAACATCATGGAGTCTGTCTGGGATTACAGGAAGAGACAGAAGGATGTGAGGTGGCCGACATCCACAGAAGATCTTTGGAACAATCGGCAGAGTTACTTCAAAACCTTTGTGCAAGTCTACCTACAGTGGTTGACCGCGATATTGTGTCAATCTCGCTCCCTTTCTCGGCGAGATTGAGCACTTGCGAGCCCCATCGCGGGAGCCAGCGCCGAGCTGGCTTGCCGCGATGGAGACAAAGCCGTCATAGAAGCGACGGGGATCCGACGCGGATTCCCGCCAATTCTACACGTGGGCGGAGTTTGTTATGAATCCTGAGAAGGAAGTCCCCGCCGGATTTTAAATAAAAATCCGGCATGGGTTCCCCCCTCAGGAGCATAACGGGCCCTTAGGTCTGGTATGGGTTGTAAGGAGACCCTCCTACGCCGAAAAAACGGCGTGGGGGTCCCCCCACAATCCATACCAGACCCGTATCCAAAGCACGCCGGCCGGCCGGTCGGTCAGGAGGGGAGTAGGGGGCGAGCGAGCGCCCCCCCCTCCTGAGCCGTACCGGGCAGCATGCCCTCAACATGGGGGGGTCAGGTGCTCTGGGGCAGGGGGCGCACTGCAGCCCCCCACCCCAGAGCACCCTGTCCCCATGTTGATGAGGACAGGGCCCCTTCCCGACAACCCTGGCCGTTGGTTGTCGGGGTATGCGGGCGGGAGGCTTATCGGAATCTGGAAGCCCCCTTTAATAAGGGGGCCCCCAGATACCGGCCCCCCACCCTAAGTGAATGAGTATGGGGTACATTGTACCCCTACCCATTCACCTGCAAGAAAAGTGTAAACACAAAAAAACCACACAGTGTATTGAAATATTTTATTAGTTGGCCGCCGGGGGGGGGGTGTGTATGATCGCTTTTATAAAAGCGCCCCCCTCCGGCGGGCTTCTGTGGGGGGTGGGTGCCGCTGTTCTTCACCGCCGTCTGGTTCTCTTCCGCCGCCGGGGGGGGCGCTTTGATAAAAGCGCCCACCACCCGGCGGGCTTCCTTCGACATCTTCGGCGGCGGGGGGGTCTTCTCCCACTCTCCGGGGTCTTCTCCCGCTCTCCGGGGTCTTCTACGGCTCTCCGGGGGTCTTCTACGGCTCTCCGGGGGTCTTCTACGGCTCTCCGGGGGTCTTCTACGGCTCTCCGGGGGTCTTCTACGGCTCTCCGGGGGTCTTCTACGGCTCTCCGGGGGTCTTCTTCTTCTTCAGGACTCGCCGCCGCTATCTTCGTGTGTTAGCTCAATTACTGGCGGCGGCGAGTCCCCTCTTCTGTGACGTCGTCTTCTTCTTCTTCTCCAGATGTTGACGCGACGCTTCCTTCCGCTGTTATGGCTGGCGCGCGGCTCGCAGCGAGTTATATAGGCCTGTCTTGTGACGTCGCAGTCCCATCATGCTCCGGTAGGTACCACGTGCTACCTACCGGAGCATGATGGGACTGCGACGTCACAAGACAGGCCTATATAACTCGCTGCGAGCCGCGCGCCCGCCATAACAGCGGGAGGAAGCGTCGCGTCAACATCTGGAGAAGAGAAGAAGAAGAAGACGTCACAGAAGAGGGGACTCGCCGCCGCCAGTAATTGAGCGAACACGAAGATAGCGGCGGCGAGTCCTGAAGAAGAAGACCCCCGGAGAGCGGAGAAGACCCCCGGAGAGCCGTAGAAGACCCCCGGAGAGCCGGAGAAGACCCCCGGAGAGTGGGAGAAGACCCCCCCCCGCCGCCGAAGATGTCGAAGGAAGCCCGCCGGGTGGTGGGCGCTTTTATCAAATCGCCCCCCCCCCCGGCGGCGGAAGAGAACCAGACGGCGGTGAAGAACAGCGGCACCCACCCCCCCCGCAGAAGCCCGCCCGAGGGGGGCGCTTTTATAAAAGCGATCATACACACCCCCCCCCGGCGGCCAACTAATAAAATATTTCAATACACTGTGTGGTTTATTTGTGTTTACACTTTTCTTGCAGGTGAATGGGTAGGGGTACAATGTACCCCATACTCATTCACTTAGGGTGGGGGGCCGGTATCTGGGGGCCCCTTTATTAAAGGGGACTTCCAGATTCCGATAAGCCTCCCGCCCGCATACCCCGACAACCAACGGCCAGGGTTGTCGGGAAGGGGCCCTGTCCTCATCAACATGGGGACAGGGTGCTCTGGGGTGGGGGGCTGCAGTGCGCCCCCTGCCCCAGAGCACCTGACCCCCCCATGTTGAGGGCATGCTGCCCGGTACGGCTCAGGAGGGGGGGGGGCGCTCGCTCGCCCCCCACTCCCCTCCTGACCGGCCGGCCGGCGTGCTTTGGATACGGGTCTGGTATGGATTGTGGGGGGACCCCCACGCTGTTTTTTCGGCGTAGGGGGGTCTCCTTACAACCCATACCAGACCTAAGGGCCCGTTATGCTCCTGAGGGGGGAACCCATGCCGGATTTTTATTTAAAATCCGGCGGGGACTTCCTTCTCAGGATTCATAACAAACTCCGCCCACGTGTAGAATTGGAGGGAATCCGCGTCGGATCCCCGTCGCTTCTATGACGCACTCGCTGGAATGTGCTTTTACTATTCCAGCGAGTGCGAGATGTCGGCAGCCTGTCGCCGAGAATCAGCGCGATGCTGTCGTGCTATAAACACATTCTCGGCGGCAGGCACTGTAGAAGAAATGATGTTCATTTGAACTCCAAATATTCAAATGATTGGGATTTTTCTTCTGTTTATTTATTTTTATCAATTTACAAAATGCAAAAAAACTATGAAAACATCTTTTTGAAAGCATTTTTTTAAAGTGTTATTAAAGCTTTGTTTTGTTTTTATTTGGCTCCTCCTCACCAAGCAGTGTCCCCAGAGAAAGCCGCTTGCCATGGGGGCACCGCTGCGTGCTCACTACCGAGCTGCTGCTCTATGCATCCATAACACACAGAGATGTGGCTCGGCACCGCCCCGCTCTCCTTATTGGCTGTGATTGACAACAGTGGGAAACAATGGGATCCCGCTGCTGTCTCAGCCAATGAGGAGGGAGAGTCCTTGGATAGCTGAGGCCATCATGAACATCGCTGGATCAGAGGGAGCTCAGGTAAGGGTGGGGGGGGGGGCTGCACACATGTAAACAATCAGCCTTTAGAATCCTCACACCTGCCTAAATCCTTTGCACATAAGCCATATGCCTGGGGGGGGGGGGGGGGGGGGGATGGACCTTGGTCTGGCACCTGTCATGTGACATATGCCTGGGGGGGGGGGGGGTGGACCTTGGTCTGGCACCTGTCATGTGACATATGTCTGGGGGGGGGGGGGGTGGACCTTGGTCTGGCACCTGTCATGTGACATATGTCTGGGGGGGGTGGACCTTGGTCTGGCACCCGTCATGTGACATATGTCTGGGGGGGGGGGGGGGACCTTGTTCTGGCACCTGTCATGTGACATATGTCTGGGGGGGAGGTGGACCTTGGTCTGGCACCTGTCATGTGACATATGTCTGGAGGAGAACCCCTGGTCTGGCACCTGTCATGTGACATATGTCTGGAGGAGAACCCCTGGTCTGGAACCTGTAAAGTGACATATGTCTGGGGGGGAAGGGGAACCCTTGGTCTGGCACCTGTCATGTGACATATGTCTGGAGGAGAACCCCTGGTCTGGCACCTGTCATGTGACATATGTCTGGAGGAGAACCCTTGGTCTGGCACCTGTCATCTGACATATGTCTGGAGGAGAACCCCTGGTCTGGCACCTGTCATGTGAATTATGTCTGGAGGAGAACCCTTGGTCTGGCACCTGTCATGTGACATATGTCTGGAGGAGAACCCCTGGTCTGGCACCTGTCATGTGACATATGTCTGGAGGAGAACCCCTGGTCTGGCACCTGTCATGTGACATATGTCTGGAGGAGAACCCCTGGTCTGGCACCTGTCATGTGACATATGTCTGGGGGGGGGCCTTGGTCTGGCACCTGTCATGTGACATATGTCTGGAGGAGAACCCCTGGTCTAGAACCTGTAAAGTGACATATGTCTGGGGGGAGGGGGAACCCTTGGTCTGGCACCTGTCATGTGACATATGTCTGGGGGGGGAGGGATCCTTGGTCTGGCACCTGTCATGTGACATATGTCTGGAGGAGAACCCCTGGTCTGGCACCTGTCATGTGACATATGTCTGGGGGGGAGGGATCCTTGGTCTGGCACCTGTCATGTGACATATGTCTGGGGGGGAGGGATCCTTGGTCTGGCACCTGTCATGTGACATATGTCTGGGGGGGAGGGATCCTTGGTCTGGCACCTGTCATGTGAATTATGTCTGGAGGAGAACCCTTGGTCTGGCACCTGTCATGTGACATATGTCTGGAGGAGAACCCCTGGTCTGGCACCTGTCATGTGACATATGTCTGGGGGGGAGGGACCCCTGGTCTGGCACCTGTCATGTGACATATGTCTGGGGGGGAGGGACCCCTGGTCTGGCACCTGTCATGTGACATATGTCTGGGGGGGAGGGACCCCTGGTCTGGCACCTGTCATGTGACATATGTCTAGGGGGGAACCCTTGGTCTGGCTACGGTCATGTGACATATGTCTGGGGGTACATTGGGTCTGGCTCCTATCATGTGACATATGTCTGGGGGTACATTGGGTCTGGCTCCTATCATGTGACATATGTCTGGGGGGACCAGCTCCCGTCGTGTGATATGTCTGAGGGGAC
This sequence comes from Rana kukunoris, assembly GCA_029574335.1. Taxonomy (NCBI): domain Eukaryota; kingdom Metazoa; phylum Chordata; class Amphibia; order Anura; family Ranidae; genus Rana; species Rana kukunoris. Next base: position 102,656 of record JAJQKJ010002035.1, on the reverse strand, counting down.
CCCGGGTCCGGTGCCTGTCATGTGACATACGTCTGGGGGGACAGCAGGTCCAGCTCCTGTCATGTCACACACATCGGGGGGGGGGGACCCCGGGTCCAGCTTATGTCATGTGACATGTGTCTAGGGGAGACCCAGGGTTCTGCACCTGTCACGTGACATATGTCTGGGGGACAGCAGGTCCAGCTCCTGTCATGTCACACACATCGGGGGGGGGGGGACCCCGGGTCCAGCTTATGTCATGTGACATGTGTCTAGGGGAGACCCAGGGTTCTGCACCTGTCACGTGACATATGTCTGGGGGTACATTGGGTCTGGCTCCTATCATGTGACATATGTCTGGGGGGACCAGCTCATGTTGTGTGATATGTCTAAGGGGACAGCAGGTCCGGTGCCTGTCATGTGACATACGTCTAGGGGGACACCGGGTCCAGTCATGTGACATATCTCTGAGGGGACCCCCAGGTCCGGCTCCTGTGTCATGTGACATAAGTCTGGGGGGACCCTGGTTCCAGCTCCTGTCATGTGACATGTGTCCGAGGGGACCCCGGGTTCAGTCATGTGGCATATTTCACACACTGTGGCCCCCTTCGCAGAGCTGGCCTCCATTGCAGACAGCAGTAACCCATAGCAACCTCCTAGAATCCATTGTTAGCTGACTGCAGCTGGGTGGGGCTGCTGGTTGCCACCGGTTACCACACTGACAGCCCGTGTCCATGGAGACCATTGTACTGACATGAGGTAGGGGGAGGGGAGGGGGTGACATCATGCATTGCACAGAGCCGTCTACCTGGAGCCCCACCTGCCGGGACCCTCACCGGACCCCTCCCCCTCCTCATCCCAGCTCTGTGCATTGTAGTCCGGGGTGACCCGGTTCCGGGTGTCTCACCTCGCTCCTTCAGCCCGCTGATGACCCGCAGCTCCTCCTCCTCCATTGTGGATCGGTGCAGAGATCGGTGTGCGGGATCCGGAAGTGTCGGAGGGGGCGGAGCCTGTGAGATCAGCTGGCGATCCAACCGGAGAGCGGAGTCTATATAATATAATACAATATACTCCCCATAGAGGTCTCCTCTCCCCACCCACCGCTATATCCTTCTATGGACCATCTCACCCCATATATATATATATATACTCCCCATAGAGGTCTCCTCTCCTCACCCACCGCTATATCCTTCTATGGACCATCTCACCCCATATATATATATATATACTCCCCATAGAGATCTCCTCTCCCCACCCACCGCTATATCCTTCTATGGACCATCTCACCCCATATATATATATATATACTCCCCATAGAGGTCTCCTCACCCACCGCTATATCCTTCTATGGACCATCTCACCCCATATATATATATATATATATATACTCCCCATATATATACTCCCCATAGAGGTCTCCTCTCCCCACCCACCGCTATATCCTTCTATGGACCATCTCACCCCATATATATATATATATATATACACCCCATATATATACTCCCCATAGAGGTTTCCTCTCCCCACCCACCGCTATATCCTTCTATGGACCCATCTCACCCCATATATATATATATATATAAACACCATCCATCCATTATCCTCCATACACCCCTATAGAAGACATCACCCCCTCCCTATACAGCTCCCCTATGCTTACCCTCCCCCTCAATAAACACCCCTATAGAAGACATGCCCCCCCTCCCCATACAGCTCTCCTATGCTGACCCTCCCCCTCCGATACACCCAGGCCCGAACTGGGACAAAAAATAGGCCCGGCATATTAGACTGAGCAGCCCGGGGGGGGGGGGGGGCACGGCGGGGGTTAATGATATAATATAGACAGAGAGAGAAAGAAAGAAAGACAGATACATACAAAGATAGATAGATAGATAGATAGATAGATAGATAGATAGATAGATAGATAGATAGACAGTGGCGGTGCATCTATAGAGGGCGCCGGAGCGCCGCTCCCTCTGGCTCAGCCTCCCCCTCTGGCGGGCACAGTGGCATCAATGGGCACACTGCCATTAATGGGGACACTGGCATCAATTGGCTGCATTTGATGGCATGGCACAGTGGCTGCGCGCGTTTGATGGCATTGCACAGTAATGACAATTGATGCCACAGTGGCTGCATTTGATGGGCCCAGTGGCTGCATTTGATGGGCACAGTGAGGCTGCAATTGTTTTGTTTTTTTTCCGTTTGCACCCCCCCCCCCCCCAAAAAATTTTGAGCACCAGCTGCCACTGTAGATAGATAGCTAGATAGATTGTCTATCTATCTATCTGCAGTGGCGGCTGGTGCTCAAAATTTATCTATCTAGCTATCTATCTACAGTGGAGGCTGGTGCCCACATTTTTTGGGGGGGCGCAAACGGAAAAAAAAAGAGAAAAAAGAGAAAGAAAGAAAGGTGAAGAGAAAGAGAGAGAGAGAGAGAGAAGGGAATGAAGGGCACCCCATACATCAGTGTACAATACTCTCAGTACTCACTCAGAGGCAGGAGGGACTGACTGGATGGATGGATATCAGACTCCATCTTTCCTTTCTGTTTGCTGGGCTTGAATATTCCCGCACACATCCCTTAGGCAGCAGAACAGTGTCTGTCGGGAGAGTGGGCGGGGCAGACACAGAAGGAGCAAAGAGAGGAGGAGTAGAAGCAGCAGCTCCTCTCCTATAACTGGTCGTGGGGGCAGCAAGGGGGAGAAATGTCAGAGCTGGCTTTGATACCCCAGCTGATCTCTCTCTATCTGGCGCTGTGTTGGTGGTGTACACCCCTGGGGAGATGTGACATACCGCCCGCTGGCTGCCCAGGGCCGTTCGTGGGCCGCCACGGCCCACCGGGCATTTGCCCGGTATGCCCTATGGCCAGTCCAGGCCTGTATACACCCCAATAGAAGACATCACCCCCCCATACAGCTCTCCTATGCTGACCCTCCCCCTCCTATACACCTCTATAGAAGACATCACCCCCCCCCCCTCCCCATACAGCTCCCCTATGCTGACCCTCCCCTCCTATACACCTCTAAAGAAGACATCATCCCCCCCCCTCCCCATACAGCTCCCCTATGCTGACTCTCACCCTCCTATACACTATATATATATATATATATATATATATAAAACAAAGCCATATACCATTGCAGCACCTCCCCCTATACAGCCCTATATAGGATACAAGCCTATTCCACAGGGGTCCCATCACCCCCCATATAGCTCTCCTAAACTCACCCTTCCCCTCCTATACACACACACATATATATATATATATAAAACACAGCCATATACCATTGGAGTATGCCCCCCCCCCTATACAGCCTTATATAAAACATCACACCCCATACAGCTCTCCTCTACTGAACCCCCCCCCCCCCCCCCATACACTATATATATATATATATATATATATATATATATAAAACACATGAGTACGTCACGTCCCCCCCTATACAGGTCTATATAGGACATCACCCCCCCCCCCTCATACACCTCTCCTCTATACCATCGGAGTCGACCCCCCCCCGCGCAGGGAGACATTGTCCCGATGCTCGGCTGCAGAGATTGGGAAATGTCTCCCTGCCTGTGATTAGCGCAGCGCCGTGCCGACTTCCTGGCGGGCTCTGCATGTGGAGTGTGCGAACATGCCGGAGCTCATTCCTACTTGTGACAGCAATAGGCTATTGACGGGTACTCTTTATGGAGGAATCCGGGATCTATAAGACCCCAAAATCCCCCTTCGGCACTTAAAAGCATTGAAAACACCAACAACATGTTTTTGAATGCTTTACATTTTTAAAAACTGTCGCTGATGGTTACCCAGTAAACCAGAAGTGATGTCATGTCATCTCTTCCAGTTTACTGTTACAAACAGCCGATCCCGGACACACCGGCTGGTCGCTCGTCTCTGCCTGGGGGGGGGGGGGGGGTACAGACCAACCCCCGGCTGGCACTGCCTAGGCTCACTGTGGCAGGCATTCGGATGCTCCTGTCCGAGAGCGGCAGACACATTTTTTACTGGCAACTTTTTCATTTTACTGGCAGAAGAAAAGTGTCCATTTTTTTAAAATACTGACGGTTGGCAACACTGCACCCCTGACATTTTTGTAAATATTTTATTCTATCTTTTTTTGTGACAACACTGAGGAAATGACACTTTGCTACAATGTAAAGTAGTGAGTGTACAGCTTGTATAACAGTGTAAATCTGTTGTCCCCCAAAATAACTCAACACACAGAAATTAACAAAACAAAAGTGAGTACACCCCTAAGTGAAAATGTCCAAATTGGGCCCAAAGTGTCAATATTTTGTGTGCCCACCATTATTTTCCAGCACTGCCTTAACCCTCTTGGGCATGGAGTTCACCAGAGCTTCACATGTTGCCACTGGAGTCCTCTTCCACTCCTCCATGACGACATCAGGGCAGGGTTGCCACCTCATCCCTTTAAAACAGAACACATATGAATTACACAGGTTCTGTGGCTGATTATGGTGGTAAATAAACTCACTTGGTGCAATTTATATGTGTTCTGTTTTAAAGGGATGAGGTGGCAACCCTAATCAGGGGTCTAGTCCTGGGGAAAAAAGTGTGGGAACTCCCACCCAAGATCCACTCCCCCACCAAAAAAAAAAAATCATACGCTCATATCATGTCATATCATGGGTGTCCGCTCAATAGGGCAAGGGGGGTCATTTGCCCCCCCCCCTGGAATCGCCAGAGAGAGCCAGGAGCACTGGGGCTGATTTAAGCGGTGACTGCAGCGCTCCCCTCCTCTGTCGCTATTTACAGTGCCTGTCCCTCTTTTGGAATCAAATCAATGTGTCCCTCATTCCAAAAGGTTCCTCTTTTAGACCTGAAATAAATATACTGTCAACATAGTGTAGTGTAAAGGGGTCCAGTGATGCAGGGTGCTGTGTAATGTAAAGGGGACCAGTGATGCAGTGTGCTGTGTAATGTAAAGGGGTCCAGTGATGCAGGGTGCTGTGTAATGTAAAGGGACCAGTGATGCAGGGTGTTGTGTAATGTAAAGCGGGTCCAGTGATGGTGGTGCTGTGTAATGTAAAGGGGGCCAGTGATGCAGGGTGCTGTGTAATGTAAAAGGGACAGTGATACAGGTGTGTTGTGTAATGTAAAGGGGTCCAGTGATGCAGGGTGCTGTGTAATGTAAAGGGGGCCAGTGATGCAGGTGCTGTGTAATGTAAAGGGGTCCAGTGTGCAGGGTGTTGTGTAATGTAAAGGGGTCCAGTGATGCAGGGTGTTGTGTAATGTAAAGGGGTCCAGTGATGCAGGGTGCTGTGTAATGTAAAGGGGACCAGTGATGCAGGGTGTTGTGTAATGTAAAGGGGTCCAGTGGTGCAGGGTGCTGTGTAATGTAAAGGGGGCCAGTGATGCGGGGTGTTGTGTAATGTAAAGGGGGCCAGTGATGCAGGGCGCTGTGTAATGTAAAGGGGGCCAGTGATGCGGGGTATTGTGTAATGTAAAGGGGGCCAGTGATGCAGGGCGCTGTGTAATGTAAAGGGGCCAGTGATGCGGGTATTGTGTAATGTAAAGGGGCCAGTGATGCAGGGTGCTGTGTAATGTAAAGGGGGCCAGTGATGCGGGGTGTTGTGTAATGTAAAGGGGGCCAGTGATGCAGGGTGTTGTGCAATGTAAAGGGGTCCAGTGTTGCAGTGTGCTGTGTAATGTAAAGGGGTCCAGTGATGCAGGGTGCTGTGTAATGTAAAGGGGACCAGTGATGCAGGGTGCTGTGTAATGTAAAAGGGACCAGTGATGCAGTGTGCTGTGTAATGTAAAGGGGTCCAGTGATGCAGGGTGCTGTGTAATGTAAAGGGGACCAGTGATGCAGTGTGCTGTGTAATGTAAAGGGGTCCAGTGATGCAGGGTGCTGTGTAATGTAAAGGGGACCAGTGATGCAGGGTGCTGTGTAATGTAAAGAGGACCAGTGATGCAGGGTGCTGTGTAATGTAAAGGGGTCCAGTGATGCAGGGTGCTGTGTAATGTAAAGGGGATCAGTGATGCAGGGTGCTGTGTAATGTAAAGGGGTCCAGTGATGCAGGGTGCTGTGTAATGTAAAAGGGACCAGTGATGCAGTGTGCTGTGTAATGTAAAGGGGACCAGAAGTGCAGTTGTGGAGAGGGGTACACAGTAGTGACAAAGAGATATTGAAGGATGCAGGGGGCACAGTGGGGTGTTTTTACATTTTAATGTGGAGGGGGCGCTTTTAACACCCGCTAGCGGTCGAAAAAAGGGTAAAATGCGACTGTGTATCACCGCTGCCAAAGCGCCCCCCTCTGAAAAAATTGCAGCGGACGCCCATGGCTCATATGCATAATTACTAAACCGCATGTTGTTTTTTTTCGATCCATTGTACCCTAGCAATCCTTTATGTTACTGTCCGCTTCCTGTATATTGATTCATCAGGTAGTGTGCGGGTATTCCGTCACTTCCTCGATGCCGCAATGTCTCCTGGGAGCTTTTGTCATTGTTCCCAGAAGACACTGCGGAGGTCTGCCGTGAGTTATCGCGGGACTTAGACAGAAGCAAGTTCTTTCTAAATCCCGCGATAACTTATGGCAGACCTCCTCTAAGTCTCCTGGGACCAATGACAAAAGCTCCCAGGAGACATTGGGGCATTGAGGAAGTGACGGAATACCCGCACACTACCTGATGAATCAATATACAGGTAGCGGCCAGTAACATAAAGGATTACTAATGTTCGCCTGCCCCTGACAGTGACTCGAGCTGGGCATCGCCGCTTAATGAAGGATTAGATCGGGCAGCTCGGCTGCTCTAGTCCTGCAAAGGGAACTGAGTTTCTGCTGTGAAAAAAGTGCAGGAACTCCGTTCCCACGCGTTCCCGCAGGACTTGAGCCCTGGACGACATCACAGAGCTGGTGGATGTTAGAGACCTTGTGCTTCTCCACCTTTCTATTTGAGGATGACCCACAGATGCTCAATAGGGTTTAGGTCTGGAGACTTGCTTGGCCAGTCCATCACCTTTACCATCAGCTTCTTTAGCAAGGCAGTGATCGTCTTGGAGGTGTGTTTGGGATCGTTATCATGTTGGAATACTGCCCTGCGGCCCAGTCTCTGAAGGGAGGGGATCATGCTCTGCTTCAGTATGTCACAGTACATGTTGTTTAGGTTGGCTAGAGACTAATAGTTTTAGACTTTGAAGGCACACAGTACATATGGTAAGAAACAAAATAAATGTATTTTATGAGAATATCATAAAAGCAGTTACAAACATAAAATTTAGAAAGATCTAGTAAATAACTGGTCCACATAGGTTGTCACAATTGTGATACAGTTCTACCATAGAAGGCTCAAATGTAGAGCATGATTTTAAAGTTGACTATATGGTGTGTAACCAAGTGGTGGGTCCAGAGGAACAGGAGGGCTCGCTCTACATGTTACGCGCTACAGATATCGCTTCCTCAGGAGCACAGACACTTCAATATATGGTTAACCGCGTTGATGGTAGGCAACAGTCGGTCTTTTTCTAAGCCTAGCATTGGCCGTAGTTCAAAGGAGTACTACTTTGGCCAGTTAGGGGGATATTATCGTTAAAACAAAAATATAGCAATGGGTAACAAGGCGGTTAAATGCTGGTAAGCAAGAGAGAAACGATCTTCCAGGGGCACGCGACTGATCAGGAAGGTAGCTAGGTAGGCTATAGAGTGTAAGCTCCTTTGGTACAGAGACTGATGTGACTGGCTTAATGCTCTCTGTACAACACTACAGATTATGTCAGAGCTATATAAATGTATAATAATAATAGAAATAACAGTGTGTGGCTCTGGTGGAGACATTAGAGTCAGTGGCGGTGCGTCCATAAAGGGTGCACAGGTGCCGCCCCCTCTCCTGCCACCTGTCTATTACAATAGATATATTCATGCATTACATGAATCTATCTATGGTCACCGCTGCCACCCCCTATTCAAATGCCCGGCCCCTTTTCAGGTGCCGGGCACCTGAATTACAGCCATTGGCTCTAATAGGCGTCCAAAAAGGTGAACAGCGGTCGACTTGCTGGGCGCTCGCAGTTCACTTAGTGTTGTGTTAGGAAAGCGAATATTCAAACACTGAACCGCCTCTCAGCCAATCAGTTGCTCAGGTCTGTTACCTGTCACCTGATTGGTTGAAACAATATGCACTGTGATTGGATGCCTATCGGGCATCCAATCATAGCAGAGGACGGGAAGAGAGACATCGAGGAGCGTGGAGAACATCGACACCGCCTTGACTCGCTGCCCCACGAGACAGGTAAATGCCGGGTGGGCGGGGGATGCACATTGGCAGCATTTGATGGGCACAGTAGTGGCAATTGATGGGCACAGTGTCAGCAATTGATGGGCACAGTAGCGGCAATTGATGGGCACAGTGTCAGCAATTGATGGGCACACTGGCAGCATTTGATGGGCACAGTAATGGCAATTGATGAGCACACTGGCAGCAATTGATGGGCATGGTAGCTGCAATTGATGGGCACACTGGTGGCAAGTAATTGTTCACAGTAGCGGCAAATGATGAGCACACTGGCAGCAATTGATGGGCACAGTAGGGATAATTGATGGGCACAGTGTCAGCAATTAATGAGCACACTGGCAGCAATTGTTGGGCACAGTAGTTGCAGTAGCACACGGCAAATGATGAGTGTTGCACGAATATTCGCTGAATATTCGCTACGAATAGCATATTCAATCGCGAATAACACGATAGGCGAATATTCGCATTTCGAATATTGAATTTTTTCAATTTTTTTTTAGCAACAATTAGAGATCCCCATCGACGTCTAAAAGCATTCTGGTATGATTAGAGACCTTGGGCCGAGTAGTAGCGCTCATTTTTATATGCCGAAAAATCGCAATGATTATGGCAATAGCGATATCGCGCGATTATTTTATAGTAATATATCACAAATATTCTGCCAATCAGCTCCATTCCGCATTCGAAATGCAATTATTTTGTATTATAAAATATCACAATTCTGACTCAGAGGCTCCATTCCGCATTTCTCAATTGATGGAAAAATCGCAATACGAAAAAAGCAATAGAAAATTGCAATAATTTAATTTCCAAAAAATATCACGAATATTCGTATTTAGCGAATATTTCTCGAATATTCGACTATATATTCGAGATATATCGCGAAATCGAATATGGCATATTCTGCTCAACACTATTGATGAGCACAGTAGCAGCAATTGATGGGCACACTGACAGGATTTGATGGGAACAGTGGCCGCAATTAATGGGTACAGTTGCTGCGTTTGATGGCACAGTGGCGGCAATTTATGGGTACAGTGGCTGCGTTTGATGGGCACAGTTGCTGCATTTGATGGCACAGTGGCGGCAATTGATGGCATAGTGGCTGCGTTTGTTGGGCACAGTGGCTGCGTTTAATGGCGCAGTGGCGGCAATTGATGGGCACAGTGGCAGCAATTGATGTTTTTTTTCTTTCAGTTTGTTTGTTCCCCTCCCCCCCCCATTTTTTTTTTAGCACCAGCCGCCACTGATTAGAGTGTAAGCTCCTCCAGTAAAGGGACCGATGCGACTGGCTCAGAGTTCTCTTACAGCACTACGGAATATATCAGAGCTATATAAATGTATAATAACAGTGTGTGACTGTAGTGGAAGCATTAGAGTGTAAGCTCCTCTGGTATTGGACATTGATGTGACTGTCTCAGAGTTCTCTGTACAGCACTGCAGAATATGTCAGAGCTATATTATCACAGACAAGCATTGAGCGATCGGATCATTTCAGAACATGATGGAGTTAATGTTCCCTCATCCTGGTTTCCTCTGGACCGGGTGGCTGTGAATGGGACTCATTTCCCGATACGTCAGGAAAAGTTTGGCTCGGATTCTTTTCTTCGGATCATCTTGAGAAGATTTCAGCCCAAATAAAGTTTAAAGTGACATGCACATTACTATTATTCCTTGTGGCAAATTAAAGTCATTATCAGGAGGTTTGATGGCCCCTTTTCTGAGTGGAGGCATTATCTACATTATGATGATTATCAGAGCCTCATTTCACTCTCATCTCAATAATACCATCAGGAAGGGAAAATTAGTCGCCATGAAAACAGCCCAAATTGAGATGACAGAAGAGAAAGGATAAAGTGGGACTGGGCGCAGGGGGCGGGGCTACCTCACCAAGGGGAAAGAAAGTCTGATTTTTTTATATATTATTAGATTTTATTACTTTACACAGAAATTATGGAATAACACAATGTGAGTCCCCTACAGCCGCCAAGGAACTACAAGTCCCAGCATGCCCTGGCAGCCCATGAGATTGGTAGATTTTGGAAATTTGGTGAGAAACTGCAGGAAGAATTTCTTTTCATGATTGTTTGTTTTCGAATTTAAAGCAGAATTAAAACTTCCTATCCTTTTCAGCCAAGAAAATCGCCATCTCAGCGTCTGTTTGATCTGCAACTGCCATGGTGGTGCTGCACATGCGCTCAGTGATGACTCCAGACATTTGATGGTTTGACAAGCAAATGTGACAGTTATGATTCCCGGCATGCCTTGTTTTTTTAAACAGTTAAATCAATGGGTTTAGTTCCATTTTAAATGGAAACTCTATTTTTAACCACGGAAGGATTTTACCGCTTCCTGACCAGAGCACTTTTTGCGGCTTGGCACTGCGTCGCTTTAACTGACAATTGCGCGGTCGTGCAATGTTGCACCCAAACAAAATTGACGTCCTTTTTTTTCCACAAATAGAGCTTTCTTTTGGTGGTATTTGATCACCTCTGCGGTTTTTATTTTTTGCACTATAAACAAAAAAAGAGCGAACATTTGGAAAAAAATCAATATTTTTAACGTTTTGCTATAATAAATATCCCCCAAAAATATATATAAAAAAAAATTTTTTTCCTCAGTTTAGGCCGATACGTATTCTTCTACATATTTTTGGTAAAAAAAAGCGTTTATCGGTTGGTTTGCGCAAAATTTATAGCGTTTACAAAATAGGTGATAGTTTTATTGCATTTTTATGATTTTTTTTTTACTACTAATGGCGGCGATCAGCGATTTTTTTTCGTGACTGCAACATTATGGCGGACACTTCGGACAATTTTGACACATTTTTGGGAGCATTGTCATTTTCACAGCAAAAAATGCGTTTAAAATGCATTGTTTATTGTGAAAATTACATTTGCAGTTTGGGAGTTAACCACAAGGGGGCGCTGAAGGGGTTATGTGTTCCCTAATGTGTGTTTACAACTGTAGAAGGGTGTGGCTGTAGGTGTGACGTCATCGATTGTGTATCCCTATAAAAGGGATCACGCGATCGATGACGCCGCCACAGTGAAGAACAGGGAAGCCGTGTTTACACACAGCTCTCCCTGTTCTTCAGCTCCGGGGACCGATCGCCGGACTCCAGCGGTGATCGGGTCCGCGAGTCCCACGGTCCCGGTGCTTCGGACCGGGTCACGGGAGAGCGCCGCGGGCGTGCGCCTGCGACCCACGGCTGGGTACTAGCACAGGACGTACCTGTACGTGCATGTGCCCAGCCGTGCCATTCTGCCAAAGTATATGTGCAGGAGGCGGTCCTTAAGTGGTTAAGAAGAAAAAAAACTAGGCTTTACAATCACTTTAAACCTTACTAGCCTTAAAAATGTCCTTTCCCCTCATCCAACCAGCGGCGTCACTAGGGTTGGTGTCACCCAGTACCAAAAAAAATAGTGTCACCCCCCCTCCACCAACTATAGTCCCCCCTTCAGTACATACCCCCCTCTACTAACTACAGACCCCCCTCTCTCAGTATAGATCTCCCTTACAAAGTACAGGCCCCCCTTCCTCAGTATAGATCCCCTACTAAGAACAGAACCCCCTCCCTCACTACAGACTCCACTTCCATCAATATAGACCCCCAATAAGTACAGACACCCCCCTCAGTGCAGACCCCCCATCAGTATAGACCCCCCTTAGTGCAGACCCCCCATCAGTATAGAACCACCCTTAGTGCAGACCCCCCCTCAGTATAGACACCCCTCCCATAGCACCCCTCCATCTACATATACGGTAGTAAAGTGTACAGACCTCAGAACAGCGCAGACGGATACACACAACGGTGTGTCCCTCGGTCTCTTTCTCCTGTGTGGATGTACACAGAGAGGAGGGTGATACGGCTTCAGTCTGCTCCGCTGAGGGATCAGGGCAACGGGTGGTGTTGGCGGTGCAGCTATCCATAGCCCACAGCCCCCCCCCCCCCCAGTGACGCCACTGCATCCAACACCTATGCCAGTGATGGCGAACCTTGGCACTCCAGATGTTTTGGAACTACATTTCCCATGATGCTCCACTACACTGCAGAGTGCATTAGCATCATGGGAAATGTAGTTCCAAAACATCTGGGGTGCCGAGGTTCGCCATCACTGACCTATGTTGACTAACCTGTGCAACAAAAAATGTATATACTTAGCTATTTTGATCACTCTCCGGTCCGGTCATATGATCCCTCTCCCATGTGTCAGCCAGTGGTGGCTTTAGGGGAAAGAAGAGAACGCCCACAATGGATGGGCAATAGAAGCCTATGGGAGATATCACAGCTCCAGGCTTTACCAGCCATTGTTGAGTGCTCCCCCCTCGCCCCTGTAGCCACCGCTGTCTGACACAGGGTACTTGGATCACCTGACCAAAACGGGATAGGCCGAAAATAGGTAAGTATTAAGTATATACACGTTTTTTACACAGGTTAGTTAGCATTGGTGGTGGGGGCATTTTTAAGGCTAGTTTTGTTTATTTATTACAGGTATTTATATAGCGCCAAACACTGTATTTATACAGCGCATAAAAAACGCCTGAAATAATCCTGCCCCAGCACTCTCAATGTGAAAATCGAGTGCTTTCACACTGAGGCGATGCACTGGCGGGAGGAAAAAAAATCTCCTGCAAGCAACATCTTTGGAGCGGTGAGAGGAGCGGTGTGTTTACCGCTCCTATACCGCTCCTCCCCACCGTTGTAGCTGCGGGCTGCAGGCGGTATTAACCCTTTTTCGGCCGCCGCTAGCAGGGGTTAAAACCACATCGCTAGTGGCCGAATATGGCGGTAAATAGACGGTATAGCGGCACTAAAAATCGTGCCCTTATACCGCCACCGCACCTGCCCACCCCAGTGTGAAAGGGGCCTAATTGTGGGACAGGGATAGAGCCAGGTGTATATATTTTCCTGGCAAAATTTGGCGGCTGGTACTCCAGCCGGGGGGGGTGGTGGCAAACAAACCAACTGAACCACTAGCCCACAGCCCCCCCCCCCCCCCACAAACACACAGTCTGGCATAGCAGAGACATCGCTCCAGGCGGTGATGCAGAGCAGAGAGGTGACGGCGGCCATTTTCCGTATCTCCCAGTCCCCGTACATCCTCCCTGCCACCGGTACCGGCCAATACGACTGTTTTTCCTCTCTGCCAATCGCTCTCCTCCTGCTTCCTGGTTGGCCGGGAGGAGAAGCAGAAAGATAATAGCAAATATTAATTTCGCTATCATCACACAAGTGGGTGGGCTTGGGGTGCTGTGCTCTGCACCCCGAGCCCACCCTTTTTTAAGCCAATGAGAGCCTCAGGCTGTAATCATGTGCTTAAAAAAAAACATTGCAATCCATGCGACCTGCATGTAGATTAGGGGTCTGGATACATGGATTAGGGGAGGCTGCGCCCCTATTTTTTTTAACCTGAAAAAATATATAAAACAGATCCGGTCCCCTAAAGCATGTTATACAGCACAGTGCTTGTGCTGTGTGATTTGGCCCCCTGTAACACCTACAAAAACTGTCTGATCCTGCCTAGCTATGCCCTCCCCCCTGTAAGCTGGTGTATCATGGCTGCTGAGCCCTGACAGTGTGGTCAGCATACCTGCCCCCTGTCATCCGCAGCCCTGCTCTGTCCTCCTCCCCCTGCCCTCCCTGCATGTCTGCTCGTGTCAGCGCCCGCCCCCTCCGCTTCTGCTGCTCTCATAATAAATATAAGGGCTCTTTCACACGGAGTGGTCCGTTTTTCGGTCCGCTCCGTGTGTCCGTCGGCTCAGCGGGGGGAATCGGATGGAAACGGACCGTCTGTCCGTTTGCATCCGATACGTTTGGCCGGACAGAAGAAAAATAGGACATTCTTCCGTCCGAAAAAATGGATGCGGATCTGGCGGACGTTAGCGGATGCATCATCCGCTAACGGATCCGATCCCATAGGGGCCCATTACAAGACCGTTCGTCCGCTAGTGTGAAAGGGCCCTTAAACGCTCCAATCCCTTCTGTATTATAACAATAAGTGCCCCTGTGTTATATAAAGAAAATATGCTGATCTGTACCTACAGTATGTCACAAAAGTGAGTACACCCTTCACATGTTTGTAAATATTTTATTATATCTTATCATGTGACAACACTGAAGAAATTACACTTTGCAGGCCAACCCCCAGCTGGCACTGCCTGGGCACACTGTTGCAAGCATTTGGGGTGCCTTGGAGCTCCTCTGAAGCTTGCGCATGTATTTTCAAATGTGTGCCAACTAAACCCCTGTTTTTAACGCAAACTGTTAGGCCCCGTACACACGTCTGAGCTTCTCGCTGGGATCCATACTCTGCCGAGAAGCTCGATCGTGTGTACGTTTTCGCCGAGAAAACTGTAGAGCAAGGCGTCGAGCCAAAATAGAGAGCAGGTTCTCTATTTCCTCGATGGGAATCGCCGGGACTAACGGACCGACGCCTTTTTCGCAGCCTGGTCGACGAGGTTCTCGTACGTGTGTACGCGGCCGGACAAGAACCTCGCCGGTAAGCAAACTGGTTGGCGATTAGAGCTGGGAATTATCTCTAGTTTTGTTATGTCACCAGAAATATATGACCTATTCTTTTAACCTGCCTGGCGGTATGATTCTTTCTGGTTTTAGGTGCTGAAAGCAGTACAATTATTTTGCCTGAAAATTTGGCGTTTAATATTGTAGGCTTGTAATCCTTCTGAATAACTCACTTAAATCTGTCCAAACAAAAGTCTAGTAGACATCCCGGGTATGATAAAGTTTGAAAAACAAAATTATAAATTATAATATAATAAATAACTATAAATAATTATAACAAATAATAATGCAATTATAATAAAAATTATTCAATAATGTAATCAAATCAAAATCACAGAATTTGCTCAGTTGCAGAATTGTCGCTGTCATTACTTTTATTTTTTTATGACGAATTTCCCCACAAATCGCTTTGGCTCAATTCTGCAAGTGATTCTAATTTATTATCGCTGTTTTCTAGCTGCTCTAAAACCACTTTTGACATAAAGGGACACTTTTTGGTTGCTATGGACAATCTCCAGTTTTCAGGCAGAAAGAACCATTTTTATTATATAAAAGTGAATGCAGGACACTGGACAGACCACTAGGGACAAAGGGGGTGTGTATTTTTTACATACAGTACTGTAATCTATAAGATTACAGTATACTGTATGTATAGTGTTTATTTACATTTTTTTATTTGGCGCCGTTCTCCGCCCCCGTGCGTCGTAACGTCGCAGGGAACGAAGATCGGCGGCACACGGGCACTGTGAGTCGAGCGATGAGGACACCGCTCCCTCACACAGCGCGGCAGCATCGCAGAATCCAGGGACAAGGTAAGTAAACACTGCCTGTGGATGCTGCGAGGCGAGCCCGAGTGTGGCTCAGGGATACTGCTTTTGGTAAAGAAATCTTACCCCAATCCAGACTCGGGAATACCTGCAGGGGGGTTAATGCAGGTCAAACTAACTAACTAACATCCAGGCTCGGACTTACGTTCAAATACCTAGGGGGGTTAACCCGAGTCAAACTAACTAACTAACAGGTCATTACACTCAAACATTATTTGACCTCAAAAGAGTGGGACGCCAGTCATACAAGCACATGAACTGTATTGTCAAAAATGCATAGCTCCCAACGCCTGCATTTAGAACAATGTCCCTCTTTCCTCCTCATTTTGGTCTGACATGAAGTTGTCTATAAAATGCATAGCTCCCAATCTTTCAAAAAGTGTTTCCCGGCCATTTAGAACAATGTCCCTCTTTCCTCCTCATTTTGGTCTGATCTGTATAGTTGTCTATAAAATACACTTTTTATCTTTCAAAAAGTGTTTCCCAGGCCAGGTGCTAAGCCTTTCATCCAATTTCTAAATTGCTGCATTTGTAAATTTCCAAAGCCAACATAAAGGAATAGTAGTGGTTAAAAAAAAAACACTAGTGGGTTTAACTAATCTTTTTTGATTGTTTCCTTTAAAGTGGTTGTAAACCCTTTACAACACACTTTATGCTACAAGTAAGCCTATAATAAGGCTTAACTGTAGCTACCCTGGATATCTCCTAAACCTGAACGCTTTAGGAGATATCCTCTGTATTTGCATGTGCCAATGTAATCGGCACATGCGCACTGAAGCAATGCCAATGTAATCTGCACATGCGCACCTACGTGCCATTGCTTGGGACATTACCGGCGGGTGCCGTGCGCATGCGAGGGAGTGACGTCATCGCGGCTTTGACCAATCACAGCGCGGGAGCCACGGTCGGTGCTATGTCAGGCACCTCAGCAAGGGCTTCGATTCTAGGTGAGTATTACATAATGAGCTAGTATGCTATGCATACTAGCTCATTATGCCTGTGTCTTGCAGGTGTTAGATTTTTTATTTATTTTTTTGCAAAGTGGAGTTGCAGGGGGTGTGTTCTATGACTATGTTCTTTTGCTAATAGGTGTCCCTTGTTCCCATTTAAAAAAGTTGGGAAGTATGTTTAATGGCGTCCCAGTCTTAGGGCTTTATTTACTAAAGCTGGAAAGTGCAAAATCAGGCTCACTTCTGCAAAGAAATCAATCGGATTCCAGGTCTCATTGCCAAAGCTTAATTAAGCAAGCTGATTGGCTACCAAGCACAACAGCACCTGATTCTAAGTGCTCCAGCTTTAGTAAATCTACCCCAATGTCCATAGGGTTCAATATTGAGTTGGCCTCATCCCTAAGATGTTCTATCGGGTTGAGGTCAGGACTCTGTGCAAGCCAGTCAAGTTCCTCTACCCCAACCCACTCATCCACACTATGTTTTTCAGGTGTTGGGCTTGGCCCCTTAGCAGGGCCAGATTAAGAACATCATGGGCCTGGTGCTGAGGATTTTGGTGGGGCCTTTTATAAATAATAAATAAATGCGTGGGAATCACAGCGCAGCAATGGAGGGCCCAGTCTGAAAATGTAAGTGTACCCTAATGTGCTAATATGCTGTGCATATTTGTACATTGTGGCATAACCTACCCCAGGGCCTCTAAAAAGTAGTAATGTCAGGAAAGTAGCTGAGATCCCCGATGTTCCTCTGTACATCACCGTAGTAATCACAACATAAAAATAAGTTCTAATAATGGGACAGAACAAATATGAGAACTGAGATTTCCTTTAGTTGAACTAACAAGTGTGTCCATTCTAGAGCTGGTAACATTGAGGGTATTCAGTATCATTTTAAAGAACTGTTTTTGTGGGTAAGCGACATAGGGGAGGAGTACGGACGGTATATAAGTGGGAAGTATGTGCAGGTGAGTGAGAGGAATGTGGAGGGTCTAACATTGGGCACTATGTACAGGAGAAGAGTCCAAAGGGTACGGCAAAAGGCACAATGTACAGGAGAGAAGTGTATGACAGCAGGCACCATGTACAGGAGAGGAGTGTGGAGGGTATGACAGTGGGCACTATGTATAGGAGAGGAGTGTGGATGGTATGATAGTGGGCAGTATGTACAGGAGAGTAGTGTGGACGGTATGTATAGTGCACTATGTATAGGAGAGGAGTGTGGAGGGTATAACAGTGGGCAGTATGTACAGGAGAGGAATGTGGAGGGTATGACAGTGGGCAGTATGTACAGGAGAGAAGTGTATGACAGCAGGTACTATGTACAGGAGAGGAGTGTGACAGTGGGCAGTTTGTACAGGAGAGGAGTGTGAAGAGTATGACAGTGGGAAGTATGTACAAGAGGAGTGTGGGGGTATGACAGAGGGTAGTATGTACCAGAGAGAAGTGTGGAGGGTATGATGGGGCAGTATGTACGAGGAGAGCCTGAGTGTGGCTCAGGGATGACAGCCTTTGGGCAGTATGTACAAGAGAGGAATGGGGATGGTATGATAGTGGGCCCTATGTATAGGAGAGGAGTGTGGAGGGTGCGACAGACTCGGGAAGTATACCGGCAGGGGGGTTAATGACAGCAGGTCAGTATGTACAGGAGAGGAGTGTGGAGGGTATGACTAGTGGGCACTATGTACAGGAGGGGACTTGGAGACGTTGACAATGGTCACTATTACAGGAGAGGAGTTTGACCCGAGTGACAGTGTGCACTATATATAGGAGAGGAGTGTGGAGGGTATGACAGTGGGCACTATGTACAGGAGAGGATGTGGAGGGTATGACAGCGGGCACATGTAAGGAGTGGAAGGATGTTTAGGGACACCTGCGTAGTGGTTACAAGCGGGTCATACATGAATTGAAATTACACCAATTATGCAGAGACTCAGCCATACTGTCCCTGATCTAAGTATGAGCTAGCTGGTTTTACACAATGTCAATCTATTAATCGACTTGAGTACAACTCAGCCTGTTTTTCCAAAAACAATCAGTGATCTGCCAGCTATAGATAGCAACACTGATCATTGTACTCACTGGCAGAACACAATAACACTACAGGAGTGATTCCCCCATCCACAGGTCAGCAGGTGAGAGGGTGTGTGGGGACAGGCTGGGGAGAGATACCAGTCAGTGGCTGGGTAGGCACTGGCTAGTATCAGAGCCAGATACACACAGGTTACATACGTCGCGATCATCGAGCGAGAGCAATTTCTAAATTGCTAGCACTAGACTTCCTCTGTAACTCTAACATTTAACCAAAGCCAACATGTTTAAAGGATCGCTTATGCCGCGTACACACGGTGGTTTTTTGCGATGAAAAAAAACGTCGTTTTTTAAACACGTCATTTAAATTGATCGTGTGTGGGCAAAACGTTGTTTTTTGTCTTAAAAAAAACGACCAAATAAAAATTCCAACATGCTTGAATTTTTTGATTGTCGTTTTTCAAAACGTCGTTTTTTGTTTCACAAAAAGTCACCGTGTGTAGCAAAAATGTCTTTTACAACACGACGTTTTTCAACCCGCGCATGCCCAAGTAAGCCTAGTTAATGAAGCGAGCTTCAATGGAAAAGTGTGGTGAACTGTAGCTACCTTATTTTTTGTGAAAAAAACGATGGTGTGTATGCAACATCGTCTTTGAAAGTGAACGCTTTCAAAAAAGTAGTTTTTTACTTCACAGAAAACGTCGTTTTTTTCATCACAAAAAATGTATCGTGTGTACGCGGCATTAGGATACCAAAAAAAAAAAATCGTGCTAACTTTAGTGTTTTTTTAATGCGCACTGAAAGCAGTTTATTTCCAAAAAAAAACATGTTTGAAAAATTGCTGCGCAAATACATGCGCACCGTGCTAGAGCGTGCACAATTAATCGTTAAAATTGTGATCTTGACATTCAACCGGCGGGTCCCGTGCCAACATCTCCAATGCAGAGTTTGCTGATTCTTTCATATAACAAATGGAGAGACTTTCATCGCGGCTGTCAAAAGAAAATATCTGGACAGTCTGCCAAGTTCTTAGCCACGGAAACATTGTAACTATGTCACGCATTCTTCTTATATCAGCAAGGGATAAACTTCTAGGTGTGTAAAGAAAATTACATCCGGGCAATGAGCTGCCAAGTTATGTAAACAACTATGAAACATTGTAACCAACTAGCTCCTTTTTAGGACAAACTTCTGTGTGTAAATGCAAGGAAATGTAACCACTTAAAGTCCAACACTTGTTTAAGTTAAAAAGCAATATTTTTTTGCTAGAAAATTACTTGGAGCCAAACATTATATATATTTTGCAGGGGGTGTGTTCTATGACTATGCATTTTTGGCAATTGCTAATAAAACCATAAAAACAAAACAGTGTCCCTTGTTCCCATTTAAAAAAGTTGGGAAGTATGTTTAATGGCATCCCAGTCTTAGGGCTTTATTTACTAAAGCTGGAGAGTGCAGAAATCAGGCTCACTTCTGCAAAGAAATCAATTGGATTTTTTTTCCAGGTCTCATGTGCCAAAGCTTAATTAAGCAAGCTGATTGGCTACCAAGCACAGCAGCACCTGATTCTAAGTGCTCCAGCTTTAGTAAATCTACCCCAATGTCCATAGGGTTCAATATTGACCGGTTGTGGGGTGGCCTCATCCCTAAGATGTTCTATCGGGTTGAGCTCAGGACTAAAAAAAAAAAAAAAAAAAAAACTGTGCAAGCCAGTCAAGTTCCTCTACCCCAACCCACTCATCCACACTATGTTTTTCAGGTGTTGGGCTTGGCCCCTTAGTTCCAGTGAAGGAAACACTTAAGGCGTCAGCATACCACGACATTTTGGACAATTTCCTGCTTCAAACTTTGTGGGAACATTTTGGTCATGGCCCCTTCCTGGTCCAACATGACTGCGCACCAGTGCACAAAGCAAGGTCTATAAAGACATGGATGAGCGAGTTTGTGGTGGAGGAACTAACCTCAACTCAGTAGAACAACTTTGGGATGAATTAGAGCGGAGACTGCGAGCCAGACCTTTTCGTCCAACATCAGTGCCTGACCTCACAAATCGATCATATATCTCCAAGAGGTCACCAGCTAAATATACCAACCACAACTTCACATATGGACAATCATGTAAAAAGAACAGAAATGTGCCTCTCCGTAGTATAATAAGTTAGAAAAATGTATTTATTTAAAAGTAATCAGACTTCTGAGGTCAACTTCTATTGAAATCAATGGGTACAAGTTGCCTAGAAGTCGGATTGAAGTAGTACAGGAACCTTTTCTGAAGTCGGAGCGACTTCAGTAGTGTATATTAAGACGGCTCCATTCACTTCCATTGATTTTCTCAACCACACGACTTGGGACGACTTGGGGCAACTTCAAGTCGGATCCCAGGTCGCCCCAGTGTGAACCGTCTCTTACAAGAAGTTAAAATCTGATGCGCATACAAACAAATCACTAGCCGGAAGGGTTCTCACAGTCCTGGGTACGAGGTGACCTCAGCACAAGGCTATACCCAAATGCGTTTCGCCACTAGAGGACGTCACAGACAACTTGATTTAAAGGAGCACGATTTCACAGACACACTGATTATAATGGAACCTTTGTGGACTTTATGATGTGTACAACCTTCATTTTCTTTTAATTTATTTATAACACTATAATTCACTATATTATTGGTGGTTGATCTATTTAGCTGGTGACCTCTTGGAGATCTATGATGGATGGGAACCTAGATTGACGGCTTTGGATTGTTCCTTTATGCCTTACATGAGAAAAGGGGTCATATAGTTGTGGTAAGCGGTTACGTTTATCACAGTTTGGGTGACGGTGGCTGCTGGTGACACAGTTTGTGCCGTTGAACTTCATTTACTCTATACTACCACTTTCACTTACAGGTAAGCCTATAATAAGGCTTACCTGTAAGTATAAAGAATATCTCCTAAACCGGTACGGTTTAGGAGATATTCCCCCCCGCAATGTGCCGCTGATTGCAGCGGCGCATGCGCAGCGGGGATCCTCGGCGAAAGGACAAGCAGCCGCCGGACCTTGCCGTATTGAAGTCTCCCGCGCGCATGCGCTGGAGCGGCGATACCTGGAAGACACGCCGGAGCAAGATGACATCTCGCTCGGCATGGACCAGGTAAGTGTTCTTCACCTCGTTCCGAGGTAAGTATTTCATACTAGCTGATTATGCCTTTTGCCCTGCAGGTGGGAAAAAAATAAATATTTTCAATAGCGGCTATACAACCGCTTTAAAGGAACATCATTTCATGGACACGCTGATTATAATTGGCACTTTTGCGAACTTTATGATGTTTATAACCTTCATTTTTCTTTTGTTTATTTATAATGCTTTTCTAAGTTTAATACCGGGCATTTTCACCCCCTTCCTGCCCAGGCCATTTTCAGCTTTCAACGGTGTAACATTTTGAATGACAATTGCACGGTCATACTATGCTGTGCCCAAATGAAATTTTTATAATTTTTTTTCTCCAAAAATAGAGCTTTCTTTTGGTGGTATTTGATCACCTCTGCGGCTTTTAACCCATTCTTCGGCCGCTAGTGGGGGTTAAAAGCGATCCACTAGTGGCCGAAAAGCTCTGCTTAAAGTGTAGTTTCCATTCAAAAACTTTTTTTCCTTTATAGTGCACATTATACCTAAATAATAAAAAAATAAATAAAAAAAATGTACTCACCTGGAAATGCCCGTTGCTATGCGGTCCCGCGAAATCTGCCTTCGGATTCACATAGGATCCTGACGTCAGCTCCCTCGGCTCCTCAGAACGCTAATGCTCTTGGGAAATGTGTGTCACAAAAAGGCAGGCATTTCCGACGTGGCCGCCCGTTGCGATGGCAACCCGAGATGTTTACGGCGCTGCATTGTGCTTACAATGCCCATGCGCGAGATTGGGGCGGTACAGGCAGTGCATGATGGTCACTGCTCGTCAGCGGTAATCAGGAAGTAAGCAAAATGACAACTTCAGCAACGATTTTATATAAGTCACTTTACTGAAAAACTCTGGCGATCTGCTGTGATTTTGGACACTATGGGCCAGATTCAGTAACAGTTACGCCGGCGTATCAGTCATACGCCGGCATAACTCAGAATCTGCGCCGGCATATCTTGTTTTCTGTATTCAGAAAACAAGATACGCCGGGTTGCAGCTAAGATACGAGCAGCGTAATTGTATTACGCCATCGTATCTTAACTGCAATTTTAAAATGGCCGCTAGGGGCGTTCCCGCTGATTTACGCTGAGAATATGTAAATCAGCGAGATACGCCAATTCCCGAACGTACGCCCGCCCGACACAGTGACTTTACGCCATTTCCGTAAGGGGTTTCCCGGCGTAAAGATAAAGCACCAAAAAGCAGGTGCATCCTATTTTAAGTATTGGACGTTGTGACCGCGTCAAATTTTCAAATTTTTACATCGTTTGCGTAACTCGTCCGTGAATGGGCATTAACGTCATTGACGTTCACATCGAAAACACCGTCATAATTTGGAGCATGCACACTGGGATACATTGACGGCCAGCGCATTCGCAGTTCGTTCGATTTGCGCTTGATTTAAATACTACACGCCCCCTACCCGCCAAATTTGAATTCCGCTGGGTCATTTACGCTACGCCGCCTCAACTTTACAGGCAAGTGCTTTGTGAATAAAGCACTTGCCTGAAAAAGTTGCGGCGGCGTAACGTAAATGACATACGTTACGCCCGCACAAAGATAAGACGGGCTACGTGAATCTAGCCCTATAAGTCTAATTATTTCTAATATAGAATTGACTGATGAAAGAGATTATTTAAAAAAATTGCAAAATGTGATTGGAACCCCCACTTTAACCACTTGCCGACTTCCTCACGTACATATATGTTGGCAGAATGGCACAGACAGGCAAAGCAACGTACAGGTATGTTGCTTTGAATCTGCCACCATAAATCTATCCCCTATTTTGTAGACGCTATAACTTTTGCGCAAACCAATCAATATACGCTTATTGCTTTTTTTTTTTTACCAAAAATATGTAGAAGAATATATATCGGTCTAAACTGAGGGAAAACATTTTTTTATATGTTTTTGGGGGATGTTTATTAAAGCAGAAAGTAAAAAATATTGCATTTTTTTCAAAATTGGCGCTCTTTTTTCATTAATAGCGCAACAAATAAAAACCCGCCGAGGTGATCAAATACCACCAAAAGAAAGCTCTATTTGTGGGAAAAAAGGACATCAATTTTGTTTGGTTGCAACGCGCAATTGTCAGTTAAAGCGACGCAGTCCTGAATCGCAGAAAATGGCCCGGTCATTGGGCAGCCAAATCTTCCAGGGCTAAAGTGGTTAAACAGCGGTAAAGCGCAGCTCCAACTATCTGCGCTTTACCGCTAATGCAGGTCTAAAGGGAAGACAAGAGAACGAATTGGAACGTCCAGGGGGGTCGGATCGCTGTGCGCTGAGGGGCGCTCGCCGCCGGCAGGGGAGTTCATGGAGAGCTCTCAGGGAGACATGTCGGGATGCTGGGAGGTTAATGAAGAAGATACAGCAGTCAGGTGGAGGAGGAATAATGAGCAAAGAGATTCGCAGTCCATTAGCCGGCCCATCTGATGCGTTGCGCACCCCAAGACGTGTTAAAGTATCCGCCACGCAGACGGACAAATGCTTTTAAAATCATTAATGAGGATCTTGGAGTGAGGACGAAGGCGAGAAGTATGCCGGGATTGGGAGGGGGGAGGCGCGGCGTACCGTCAACTCTGCCTGCTAATGGTCTAATATTAATGTGGATGGAGCTGCAAGTGCCAATCAGTTCAATTATCTGCAGACTTCCGCACACACGGCTCCATCCACAGATGGTTTTTGGGGGAATATTTAGAGAAGAACTTCACACCAACAAAATGCGCTAATTATAAATATTTCCTCTGCATGCTTTCTTTACCAAAAGACGGCAAGCATTGCCAAGCTTAATGCCGCATACACACCATCATTTTTCGGCATGAAAAAAAAACTTTGTTTTTCAGCATGTCCAAAAAACGAAGTTTTTCCAACTTCATCTTTAAAAACGACGTTGCCCACACACCATCGTTTAAAAAAAATGATGAACAAAGGACGGTGACGTGCAACACGTATGACGGCACTCTAAAGGGGAAGTTCCATTCGCCTTTGGGCTGCTTTAGCTGATTTCCTGTTAGTAAAAGACGATTTGCGCTTTTCTGTCTGTTACAGCGTGATGAATGTGATTACTCCATTATGAACGGTAGTTTTACCAGAAGGGATGTCCTGGATCTCTAAGAGGCCGTGTTTTTACGGCCTGCGCTCCACCTGGCCATCTATGCCGATGCGCGTGCCTGGCGGATGTGATGTCCGCCAGGCACTCGGGATCAGCGGCTGCAGGGACAAAACGTGGATCTGTGTGTGTAAACACAGAGATCCATGTCCTGTCAGGGGAGAGAGGAGACCGATCTGTGTCTCTTGTACATAGGGACACAGCATCGGTCACCTCCCCCAGTCACCCCCCCCTCCCCCCACAGTTAGAACACAATTTAGGGTACACATTAACCCCTTCCTCACCCCCTAGTGTTAACCCCTTCAATGCCAGTCACATTTATACAGTAATTAGTGCATATTTATAGCACTGATCGCTGTATAAATGTGAATGGCGCCAAAAATGTGTCAAAAGTGTCCGATGTCTCCGCCATAATGTCGCAGTCACGAAAAAAATGCTGATCGCCGCCATTAGTAGTAAAAAAATAAAATAATAAAAAATAATAATAATTCTGTCCCCTATATTGTAAGCGCAATAACTTTTGCGCAAACCAGATGCTTATTGCGATTTTTTTTTTTTTTTTACCAAAAATATGTAGAAGAATATGTATAGCCTAGACTGAGAAAAAAAATGTTTTTTTTAAAAAAAATTGGGCTATTTATTACAGCAACAAGTAAAAAATATTGGCCCAGATTCAGAGAGCCATTACGCCTGTCTAACTGGTGTTAGACTGGAGTAATTTCCAATTACGCGCGTTTTCTAGCTAGTTGAAAACCTCAAACCATGAATAGACGGCTGCGGGCTTCAATTCGACTGGATTACGTGTTCATACGCCTTCGCTGCAATAAAATTGCGGCCACTGGGTGGACTTCCCGTCGTTTTCCGCGTCTGGGTATGCAAATGAGCTTTTGCCGGCGATCCCCGAAATTACGATCTTCATTCGCAATCTCTTACGGCACCTTTAGTCATCTTTTTTTTGCGTAACACTATACCAGCTTTTTGCTGCTCTAATATTAGACAGCCCATGTTAAGTATGGCCGTCGTTCCCACGTCGAATTTCTACGTTTTCCAACGTTTTTTATTTTTTTTGACGTAAGTCGTCCGGGAATAGGAATGTTCTTAAACGACACTACTCAAACAACGAATGACATAACGACGTGATTTCGCGCAATGCACGGCGGGAAATTTCTGAACGGAGCATGCGCAGTTCGATCGCCGCGGAGACGCGCTTAATTTAAATGCTTCACGCCCCCTAATCTCGTATTTTGATTACGCGGCGAGAAATAGACTACGCCGCCGTAGCGTACGGGCAAAAATCTACCAGAATTCGGTGTAGAGCCTGGTAAAATACGGCAGCGTAGAGTATTTCAATTACGCAGCGCAATATTAAGTGTATGTGAATCTGGCCCATTGTGTTTTTTTTTCAAAATTGTCGCTCTATTTTTGTTTATAGCGCAAAAAATAAAAACCGCAGAGGCGATCAAATACCACCAAAAGAAAGCTCTATTTTTGGGGAAAAAAGGACGCCAATTTTGTTTGGGAGCCACGTCGCACGACCGCGCAATTGTCAGTTAAAGTGATGTAGTGCCACAAGCTGAAATTTCACCTGGTCAGGAAGGGGTATATGTGCCCAGTAAGGAAGTGGTAACATTGTTTTAGCCCACACACAATCATTTTTTACAACCTGAAAAACAGCATAGTTTAAAACGACGTTAAAAAATGCAGCATGTTCCAATGTTTTTTTTGTCGTTTATCAGAACCTTAAAAAAGATGTGAAGCCCACACACGATCATTTTAAATGACGTTTTTCAAAAACAACTCTTTTTTCATGCCGAAAAATGATCGTGTGTACGCGGCATAAGGGTATGTTTTACTTTTTCACAGGAAATAAAAAGGTTTAGTGTTCCATCTTGGTTCGGGGAGAAGAAAATCTGAAATAAATATCCGCACAAGGCACGATTCTTCGATTATTGGATAGTGTGTACACAACTTTCAACACCCAATTCCGACTTAATTGGCGAATTAAAATTTCTGAACTCCGCAAAATCTCTCGCACGTAAACACAACAAACACTTTTCGTTTAATGTGAACCGTTTTCGTACGAGGAATTTCAGAAATGAAAGACTGCGCAGGATCAGAAAAAACACATTTTAAATTTTTATTTTTTTAGAGAGTTTTTTTTTTTATTGTGCAATATTCCATTGAACGTCACTTTATAACCATAAACTTTGTATCATTTTTATCAATATCAATATTATTTTCTTTTGTGATTATTTATAGAAAATTTAAATAGAATTATAATGTTTTTTTTTTTCGGTTATTATTTTTTTATTAACATTTTCTATTATTATTATTAATAATTGTATTAGGCCGCATAGACACGATCGGTTTTGTCCTTAAAATCGGACCGATGGACGCCTGACCATTGGACCAAGCCGATATTTATAGTACGCAAAAGCATCGGACCAAAAACCCGCGCATGCTCAGAATCAAGTCGACGCATGCTTGCAAGCATTGAACTTCGTTTTTTCAGCACGTCGTTGTGTTCTACGTGACCGCGTTCTGACCCGATCGGATTTTGAACTGATGGTGTGCACGTACATCAGACCATCAGGCCACTTCAGCAGTGAACCGATGAAAACGGTCCGTCGGACCATTCTCATCGGGCTCGACCGATCGTTTGTACGCGACCTTATTGTTGCCGTTATTATTACACTTGAATTACAATTACACTTCTGTCAATATTATTGCTATTATGATTTGATGGAATATTCAATTCATACCAGGGGCAGACTGACCATTCGGGCGCACGTCACTGCCCGAGGGCCCCATGCCACTAGGGGGCCGCACCAGGGTTGCCAGTCTCAGTAAAACCATGGACAGTATGTAAAAATCTGTGTTTTTTTTTTTTTTACATCTGTCCTTTTGGTCTAATAATCCCAAGATTATAGTTGCCCGTCTCTCCAGTACCTTTTCAGTGTGTGTATGTGTATTCTGTGTGTATGTGTACTGTGTTTGCATACTGTATGTGTGTGTGTGTATACTGTGTGGCCCCATAATCTCCTATTGCCCGGGGGCCCCATAATCTGCTATTGCCCGGGGGCCCCATAATCTCCTATTGCCTGGGGGCCGCATAATCTCCTATTGCCCGGGGGCCCATAATCTCCTATTGCCTGGGGGCCCCATAATCTCCTATTGCCCGGGGGCCCCATAATCTCCTATTGCCTGGGGGTCCCATAATCTCCTATTGCCCGGGGGCCCCATAATCTCCTATTGCCCCGGGGGCCCTATGAGTTGTCAGTCTGCCCCTGATTCATACACACACTACATTGTCTTTCCAGTACCTTTTCAGTGTGTGTATGTGTATTTTGTGTGTATGTGTACTGTGTATGCATACTGTATGTGTGTGTGTATACTGTGTGGCCCCATAATCTCCTATTGCCCGGGGGCCCCATAATCTCCTATTGCTCGGGGGCCCCATAATCTCCTATTGCCTGGGGGCCCCATAATCTCCTATTGCCCGGGGGCCAAATAATCTCCTATTGCCCCGGGGCCCTATGAGTTGTCAGTCTGCCCCTGATTCAGACACACACTACATTGTCTTTCTAGTTCCTTTTCAGTGTGTGTATGTGTATTCTGTGTGTATGTGTACTGTGTATGCATACTGTATGTGTGTGTGTGTATACTGTGTGGCCCCATAATCTCCTATTGCCCGGGGGCCCCATAATCTCCTATTGCCTGGGGGCCCCATAATCTCCTATTGCCCGGGGGCCCCATAATCTCCTATTGCCTGGGGGCCCCATAATCTCCTATTGCCTGGGGGCCTCATAATCTCCTATTGCCTGGGGGCCCCATAATCCTCTATTGCCCGGGGGCCCCATAATCTCCTATTGCCCGGGGGCCCCATAATCTCCTATTGCCCCGGGGGCCCCATAATCTCCTATTGCCCCGGGGGCCCCATAATCTCCTATTGCCCCGGGGGCCCTATGAGTTGTCAGTCTGCCCCTGATTCATACACACACTACATTGCCAAAAGCACTGTGACGCCCGCCTCCACACGCACACGAACGCCAACAACATCCCAGTCCCAGAAACAGCAAATAACAAAAAAATATATTTTAGTTGTAAGAAAAATGTCAAACAGTTTTTCTATCCTTGATTCTGACCTGCTGTGAAACATTGAGGAAAATCGGCCAAATATTCGCCCTGTTTTCTTATAGCGTGTACCCTACTTTAGCCATGGCATATTAAAGATGAGGGGAAGAAACCCACACAGCTCCATATCGATAAAGAATAGGAATTATTATATGATTTTCGAATGAATAAATGGCGATATTATGAGTCAAATACTGGGCTATTTGTTATCGAACCAATAAGGTGTTCCAAAAGAACAGAAATGAATGTCTCTTGATGCGTTTCTTGGGAAAAATTAGCTTTCCAGCTTTAATTGCCTTTTTGGGCCAAGCTAGCCCAAACAATGACTACTACAGAAATAATATGTCTTATACTGGACTGTTTCCAGGTATAGTCACTGTGACCAACATTACTAATATCCCCCCGTAGACCCTGGTCACTTGTTTCATCTCAGTTTTCTATCCACATGCCATTGTTTAGTTGGTGTCTGACATCGTCCCTCATGATCACATATTTTAAATCAGAAAAGGGTAAAACACCACTTTTCACTTGTGGAGTCTGCTTCCTGATTGGATAGCCCGCTACTCATATTGCAGGCATTATTGGTTTGCTTTACAGTCTAGACCAGGGGTGGGGAACCCAGCAAAATTATTCCATCCGGCCCCCCGCCGGTGTCCCGCTGAGTGTGTGTCCGCGGAGCGCTCCGGAGCCTCGGCCTAGGAAAGTCCCCGGCTTCGGCCTAGCTCCGGAGCGACGGCCATTTTGGTACACCCAACGTCGGCCCTCCTCTCTGTTCACACCCACAGAGGAGGAGGAGCCCACGCTCGAGGTCTGCACTATTGTGGGGGTTACTGTCTGAGGTCTGCACTATTGGGGGGGTTACTGTCTGAGGTCTGCACTACTGTGGGGGTTACTGTCTGAGGTCTGCACTATTGGGGGGGTTACTGTCTGAGGTCTGCACTACTGTGGGGGTTACTGTCTGAGGTCTGCACTACTGTGGGGGTTACTGTCTGAGGTCTGCACTACTGTGGGGTGTCTGTACTGAGGGGGGGGGGGGTCTGTACTGACCATAGTGTGAGTAACAGGCGGAGTGTCATTTTTAAGTTGATCATTTTGTACGGCTCCCGAATGATGTTACAAAAATCCAAATGGCCCTTGGCAGAAAAAAGGTTCCCCATCCCTGGTCTAAACGCCAACCTAATAATCATTTGCGCCACCTGGTGGAAACAGTGGCTGATCGATACAGTGTAATGACTGCACTCCCCATGATGAAACTTTTCCTGATTTACTGTACATCCTCCATTCATTGGATAATACTGTGATTACCACCCACCAGAAATAATTCACGCAGTGAGGACGGCTAGACGGCTTCTCACAGCCATACCTGGCCCTGTGAATCACCCTGGCACCCTGTGAATCACCCTGGCACCCTGTGAATCGCTGCCAATGTAGCATCCCTTTTCTGCTTTGCAAAATATGTCAGATCACCCTGGAAGTTAGGTCAGTGTTGGGACAACTGGCTTTCTAAGAGGCCAGGAAGTTTTTATAGAGAACCTACTTGTTTCCTTTCAGGAAGGCTGTCTCTGATTGAAAACCTCTGTTGGAGCCATACAATGGGAGGAGTCAGAGTCACTGCTCTGTAGGAGAAGTCATTGCTCTACAGGTGATGAGTGATTACTTTGGGGGGGGGGGGGGACACTGCTCTGTAGGAGGAGGAGGAGTCACTGCTCTGGAGGAGTCACTGCTCTAGAGGTGGAGAGTGATTACTTGGGGGGGGGGGCACTGCTCTGTAGGAGGAGTCACTGCTATGGAGGAGTCACTACTCTAGGAGGAGGAGCAAAGTCGGCTCTTTAATTAGGCAAATTAGGCGGTAGCCTAAGGCCTCACACATACAGGGGTCTCGCAGCTGCCTAACTTACCCAATGCATTACCCCAGTTTTGAGGGACAGGTGACCTTAACGTTGCTGTGCTCAGGCAGCAATAAGAGCCCTGATTTAGGAGTGGGGCCGCCAGCATCCCTAACATCCAGTAAATATCTGTGACACCCCCCTTGTGATTTCAATGACCCAGCATGCCCTTAGTCAATGACGTCACAAGGGGCGGGTTCAGCAGATGACATCACCGGGTGGCCCCGCCCCTTAGTTATTAAAAAGCAGGATCTGGGGGCCACCTTGTTAAAGGGGGCTTCCAGATTCTGATAAGCCCCATGCCCCCAGACCCCCACAATCTCCGGCCAGGGTTGTGGGGAAGAGGCTCTTGACCTTGAATTATTTTTCCCCATCGTCGATGTGAGTGGGGCCCCATGCCAAGTTTGCCTAAGGCCTCACAAAGCCTAGAGCCGCCTCTGAGGAGGAGTCATTTCTCTAGAGGGTGAGAGTGATTACTTTTGGGGGGCACTGCTCTGGAGGAGGAGGAGGATTCACTGCCCTGGAGAAGGGGGTCACTAATCTAGGAGGAGGAGTCACTGCTCTGGTGGAGTCATTGCTCTAGAGGTGGAGAGTGATTACTTTGGGGGAATTGGGCACTGCTCTGTAGGAGGAGAAGTCACTGCTCTGGAGGAGGAGTCACTACTCTAGGAGGAGGAGAAATCACTGCTATGGGGGAGTCATTGCTCTAGAGGTGGAGAGTGATTACTTTGGGGGGCACTGCTTTGCAGCAGGAGGAGGAATCACTGCTCTGGAGAAGGAGTCACTAATCTAGGAGGAGGAGTCACTGCTCTGGAGGATGAGTCACTACTCTAGGAGGAGGAGTCACTGCTCTGGAGGAATTAATTCTCTAGAGGTGGAGAGTGATTTCTTTGGGGGGCACTGCTCTGTAGGAGGAGGAGTCACTGCTCTGGAGGAGGGGTCACTGCTCTGGGGAAGGAGTCACTAATCTAGGAGGAGGAGTCGCTGCTCTGGAGGAGGAGTCACTACTCTAGGAGGAGGTGTCACTGCTCTGGAGGAGTCAATTCTCTAGAGGTGGAGAGTGATTTCTTTGGGGGGCACTGCTCTGTAGGAGGAGGAGTCACTGCTCTGGAGGAGGGGGTCACTGCTCTGGAGGAGGTGTCACTACTCTAGGAGGAGGAGGAGTCACTACTCTGTAGCAGGAGGAGGAGTCACTGCTATGGAGGAGGAGGAGTCACTACTCAAGGAGGAGAAGGAGTCACTGCTCTGGAGGAGTCATTGCTCTAGAGGTGGCAAGTGATTACTTTGGGGGGGGGGGGATGCTCTGGATGGGGAGTCATTGCACTGACCCTTGTCTATGTAAATTTCATCTTGAACAGGTGATATAGCACAACATGTGATAAGGATACAATAACTCCCCCTGGTGGCTAGAAATGAACTTCAACTTGGATCAAGTGGAGTAAGTTCTTGTCAGAAATTGAAAAAAAAAAAAAAAAAAAAAACTCCAAAAGTGTTAAAGGAGAGGGGAAAAGCAGAACTTATTTTTTTAGGTGAAGTTCTGCTTTAAATGAGGAGAGCAGCCACCAGCATAAGTGGCACTTCTTATTCAGTGTAAGCACTGTCCTTTGTGCTAAAAAAACTACACTTCAGGGCCGATTCCCACTGGTGCGATGTCCGATATCGGATGTCATTTGCGCCGCACTGCAGTGCAAATCACATTCGATGTCTGCGCAGATAGTATAGCTGAATTTGCATTTGAAGTTCTGCTTTAAAGCATCCTCCCCCCAGTGGTGTCGGGAGGAGGGGGCTGAGAGGGGCTGAAGCCCCAAGTGGGTCCCCTGGGTCTCGGGCATTCACAATTCTATTATTAGCCCCGAGCCCGAGAGGGTATCAATCTGACCCCGAGCGCGGCCGAGTGACATTGCAGGTCCTACCTTCTGGAGCCTGCAGCACCTATGATGAACGTCCCACTGGTCCAATGCCGGGACCGCGGGACGTGTGACGTCCATCATAGGTGCTGCAGTCTCCAGAAGGTGGGAATTAGAATGCGGCCACCGCCAGCAAAGGTCCGATGGGGCCTACACACGGTCGTAATTTTGGACCAAAAGCTCACATCAGACTTTTCTTGTCGGAATTTCCGATCGTGTGTTTGGGGCATAAGCCACAAAAAACGAAAAAATGGCACATACAAGAATACTCCGTGTCTATCTGAGTCACATGGACTTTTTCCTCATTGAGTGTCACAGTGTGACTTGTTCTATAATGATCCTGCCTTTTCTTTTTTTTTGTATACTTTTGCGTCACTTGAAATATCCGCGGTGACTCGTGTCTTAAAGCGGCCCTCCCTGTCCTGCAGGGGCCCGGGTACACCCGTACAGCAGGGCAGTCACTCAGCGGTTAATCAGCCACCTATACAGAGCCCTCTCCTCCTCACACACTTCACCCGCCGCACACACAAGGCTCTCATTTAGGATGCGGCCCCCGTGCAGGTCAGGAGACCGCCTGTTCATCTGCCAGTGGCTTTTGTGTCCGCTGCCGTTAATTGGTCCTAATCCCCTCCTGAGATGTGTTCTGCTACCCTGACCCGGCACCCTATAGGAGCCTTCACTGGAGGAGGTGGCCCATTCATCGCCCCCTGAAAAGCCGCCCTGACCATTCCAACACTTTTCAGTTCTGGAATGAGCGAAGTGAAGGACTGGGGGGGGGGTTGGGTTACCCCCATTCTTCATTCACTGCCAACAAAGACCCCAACGTGTACAATGAGAGCGAGAGAGAGAGAGAGAGAGAGAGAGGGGCCTGCCAATCAGAACCCAGACACAGCACTCTAGAAGTAGGAGAGGCCCCCAAATACTCCTGATGGCCGAATCCATTGTGTTGCCTACAGCAGAGAGATTGTCCTGAGATCAGATCTGTGCAATCGGAAAAATGTATCGGCTTTCTAGTGCGAGGACTGCCTGACAGGAACTGATTGCAGTGTTTAGATAGGACCCCGTGGCTTGCCAGGGCAAGGTGCTCTGGTGATGTCCTGGAACTCAATGCAGGGATGGTGAGAACCCCTCACAATGGACACACCAGATGCACAGATGTGGAAACTCAATGCAGGGATGGTGGGAACCCCTCATAATGGGTACAGCAGGTGTACCCACCCTTGGAAAACAGTGCAGGGATGGTGGTAACATCTCATATTGGGCACAGCAGGTGTACAGACCCCCGGAAAACAGTATAGGGATGGTGGGAATCTCTCATAATGGGCACAGCAGGTGTACAGACGTGGGAAGTCATTGCAGGGATGGTGGGAATTTCCAATAATGGGCACAGTAGGAGTACAGACACTGGGAATCAGTCCAGGGATGGTAAGGACACCTTATAAAGGGCACAGTAGGCATACAGACCTAAGAGGTTAATGCAGGGATGGTGGGAACCTCCAATAGTGGGTCCAGCACGAGGGCAGACTTATGAACTTAGTGAAGGGATGGTGGGAACCCCTCACAATGGACACACCAGATGCACAGATGTGGGAACTCAATGCAGGGATGGTGGGAACCCCTCATAATGGGTACAGCAGGTGTACCCACCCTGGGAAAACAGTGCAGGGATGGTGGTAACATCTCATATTGGGCACAACAGATGTACAGACCCCCGGAAAACAGTATAGGTATGGTGGGAATCTCTCATAATGGGCACAGCAGGTGTAAAGACGTGGGAAGTCAATGCAGGGATGGTGGGAACTTCCAATAATGGGCACAGCAGGAGTGCAGACACTGGAAATCAGTCCAGGGATGGTAAGGACACCTTATAAGGGGCACAGTAGGCGTACAGACCTAAGAAGTTAATGCAGGGATTGTGAGAGCCTCCAATAGTGGGTCCAGCAGGAGGGCAGACTTATGAACTTAGTGAAGGGATGGTGGGAACCTCTCACAATGGACACACCAGATGCGCAGATGTGGGAAGCCAATGCAGGGATGGTGGGTGCTTCCAATAATGGGCACAGCAGGAGTGCAGACACTGGAAATCAGTCCAGGGATGGTGGGAACCCCTGATAATGGGCAAACTAGGCATACAGACCTAAGAAGTTAATGCAAGGAGCATGGGAGCTTCCAATAATGGGTACAGCAGGAGTGCAGACTAGGGAACTCAGTGCAGGGATGGTGGTAACCTCCTCCCATAATCCATGTGCCCGGCCCCCTAAACTACATGCAGGGTGCCGGATGCATGGAACTGAATGTTTTTTTTTTTTTTTAAGCACATGATTAGAGCCCGAGGCTCTACTTGGTTATAAAAAAAAGGTGGACTTGGAGTGCAGAGCACTGCACCCTGAGCCCACCAAGTTGTGTGTTCTCCTCCTGGCCAATTAGGAATTGGGTCCTGAGACCCAATTAGCTGAGAGGTGAAGTGATCGTATTGGCTGGAGCAGAAGCAGGGAGGAAGAGGAGGAGACGCCTGGAACCTGGATGGGGTAAGTGCAGGGCTGGCAGATGGACGGGCGAGTGGGGGGGGGGGGGTGTTATTGACCGACCACCTGTCGGGTAGTTTGTTTGCCCCCCCAAATTATGGAGCACCGACCACTGGTGGGAATCTCTTATAATGGACATGGACGTGGGAAGCCAATGCAGGGATGGTGGGAACTTCTAATAGTGGGCACAGCAGGTGTACAGACATTGGAACTTAGTGCAGGGATGGTGGGAACCCCCATAATGGTCACAACAGGAATTCAGACACTTTAACTCAGTGCAAGGATGGTGGGAACCCCTGATAATGGGCACAGCAGCTATGCAGAGACAGGCATTCAGCACAGGGAGCATGTGAACCCCTCATAATGGGCACTGAGCCAGGAAATGAGTGCAGAGGTGATAAGAACCTCTAACAATGGGTACAGAAGCTGTGCAAACCCAAAAACTTGTTGCATTAATGGCGTGAAACCCTCATAATGGGCATCGTAAGTGTGCAGACTCGGGTGCAGGGATGGGGGGGCCCTGATAATGGGCACAGGTGTACAGACCTGGGAAGTCAATGCAGGGATGATGGGAACATCATAATGGACACAGCAAGTTTGCCAATCTGTACCTGTGTGGCACAATTGGGGTGTTTCGTACTCCTAAATCCTAAAGCTGAACTCCGGGCAGATAGAAAAGACACACTACTGCCACTCTGTATACATTATAACGTCATTAAATGTAAATATTTTGATACAACAGGAAGTTTTGAACCAAAATAAAAACTCAATGAGCCAGATTCATGTAAAACGGCGTATATTTGTGCGGGCATAGGGCCAGATTCAGGTAGATGAGAGTATCTTTCCTCTGGAGTAACGCTTCTCATTTACGTTACTCTGAAGACCCTTTCAGCGCAAGTCCTGTAATTCACATAGCAGTTGCGCGTAAACTTGCGCCAGAGTAACGATAATGCGCTGGCGTAACCCGACGCAAGTGGAACTGGGTGTGATCATATGTAAATGATGGGCGGAGCCCAGCGCAGAGGCTTACGTTCAGCGCATCATCCACGGAGCATGCGCAGTGAGTGCGGCTCCACTCGCCCCCCTTGTGCGCATGCTCACAACTTCCGTCGGCACCACTTCCTGGGAAACGTCAGCGCAATGCGTTCCGCTGGGCGCTTAAAAGCGCTGGCGGAAACGCCATTCCGGCGCAAAAGTAGTTCCATTTCCCCCCACCCCAGGGAAGATACTTTTGCCCTGTAATGGCTGCTCCCGCTACCCCCAAAGAGAGGAGGAACCTAAACTATAATGCCCAGGAGGTCACTGTGATAATCTCGGCTATGGAGGCATTTAATGATTTTCTCCATGGGAAAAAAAGCAGGAAGACCAGCCGGGAAAGGAAGCAGGGTATCCTGGCCACCATTGCTGCCAGGGTCAATGTGCTGGGGTACTCCACCCGGAGTGCTTCAGACATTCAAAAAAAAATCAATGACCTGCGGCGCAAGGTGAGGGGCAAGGTGTCCACCATTAGGAGCCATGAGAGGGGCACAGGTGGTGGTCCCCCATGTCCTGTCACACTGACCGCGGAGGATGAGGGGGTTGCCCGCTGCCTGGACAGGGAGCAGTTGGAGGGGGTCCCTGGCTATGACTCCGTAGAGGAAGGCTCCAGGACAGGTAAGTGATTTTTACCCCCTTTTTGGTGTGTTGCATGTGGGGGGGGGGGGGGTGGGTACATGTGCCAAGTGTGTGGGACCACCAACATGTGTCTGCTTTGTGTCATCCACAGATGACGGTGCTGGGCCATCATCTCGTGCCGGCCAGTCCACCCCAACCCCCCAACGGGATGCTGCTGACGAGGCCCTGGGTGCTGGAGACACCGAGGTGGAGGAGGAGAGTGCCCACACCACTTCAGCAGAGGTGGTTGTGGAGGAGCCTGTCCCTGAACAGGAGTTTATTTTAATGTTGGAGGAGTCCTCCTCCTCTGCAGGGCCCTCTGTGATCCCCTCCCCCATCCTAGGTAGCCCCTCAAGGGCGACTCCATCCCCACGGGGACAACCTTCCTCTGCCCCCAGGAAGGCCACCCGGAAGACCAGGGGGGTGTGTGATTTGGTCGAGGACCAGGTGCTGTTGGACCACGCCAAGCAGACCCAGCAGATGGGGGAGATTGCTGGCCACCTGGACCGGGTCGCTGACAGCCTGGGCTCCATGCCCAGTGGTGTTCAGAACATTGTTACCAGCCTGGGGGAGGTGCAGGCTGATGTACGGCACCTGACAGCAGCTGTACATGCCAACACTGCTGCCATTCGGGAAGAGGGGAGGCAACGGCAGCGTGACCAGCGGCACAATATCACCCGCCAGTTGAGGATGCAGACCCAGACAAACCTTTATCTGAGCAGGATTGCAGTGGCCTTGGAGGGCAGGCAGCCAACAGCTGGCCGGAGTGGCCCATCCGGGGAACAGCCTCCTCAAGATGCCCCCACACCCCCACCACCACCCACTCCCTCCAGGCAGATGAGGAGCCCGAGAGTGCCCCCAAGGAGGAGCCCCCGTCATCCTAGATGAGGGTTATTTTTGATTTGGTTTATATTTGTGCTTTTTTTTATACTCAGGTTATGAGTTTATATTTTATTTTCATGCTCAGGTGATGAGATTTTTTATTTCTTTTGAACTGCACACGGTCAGGAGTGCAGGGGACAGTGTGAATGGTGTGTGAATGTGAGAGGGTGGCACTCCTGACAGTAAGGGGTGTCACCCTCGGCCGTGGTGGTGAAGTTAACCCCACGGCTGAATGAATGACGTGTGAAAGGTGTGTGAATGGACAGTGACATCATTGGGGCCTTGACGCTGGCGTTACTGCTCCCAACTCCTACATGCTGGACTTGGGCTAATCCAATGCGATGTGCATGTGGTGTGTGTGATCCAGTGGTGTACACGCGTGCACTGTCTGTGTTATTAATGTTTTGGTTTAGTGTCCAAAGATGCCTACGGCGAGGACCCTCCTGACTGCTCTTCCATCAGCAGACTGGGTGTCCTCTGGCAGGTGGGGACTGTGTGGGTCGGGGGTCAGGTCATCACGTATGTCAATCTGCAGGCCTTTTCTCATGGCAAAGTTGTGCAGAATACAACATGCAGCGATGATCTGACACACAAAGGTAGGGGAATACAATAGGGTCCCCCCGGACTTATCCAGGCAGCGGAAACGGGACTTCAGGAGCCCAAATGTTTGCTCCACCACTGCACGGGTTTTGATGTGTGCTTCATTGTATTTTCTCTCTCCTCTGGTTTGGGGGTTCCGGAAAGGAGTCATTAGATGGGGTCCCAGTGCATATGCAGAGTCACCTGTAAGGTAAAAGACAGGAGAATGTTAGTCATGCATGTGCGACTTCTGTTGTGCATCACGGGAGGGGATAGTCATGCCTGCCACCCATGTCACTCACCAACCAGCCAGCTGTCCCCATACATGTTCTGTTCGAATTCTGTAGGGATGGGGCTCTGACGGTATATGAAGCTGTCATGGCTGGACCCGGGGTGTTTGGCACGGACGTGCCATATGAGGCGCTGGGCATCAGCTATCACCTGTACGTTGATGGAATGCCAATGCTTCCGATTGCGGTATATGTGCTCTGTGGCACTGGGGGGCTGGAGTGCCACATGTGTGCAATCAATGGCCCCGATGGTGCGTGGGAATCTGGCAATGTTGTAGAAATCTGTCATTGCCTTCAGCCGCAGCTCCTCAGTGGTGGGTCTGATGAACTGGTTGGACATGCGTCTGAGGATTGCAGGGACAACCTGGTGCACACATCTGCTCATGGAGGATTGTGACATCCCAGCCACCACTCCACTTGTACGCTGGAATGATCCACTGGCAAGGAAATGAAGTGTTGCCAGGACCTTCACCAGTGGCTGCACTGCTTGTGATCGGTGTGTTGGGCTGGTGATGTCATCCTGCAGGGTTGTGGTTAGTTCAAGTATTGCATCTGGGCTGAATCTGAAGAGGCGATACACCTCCTCATCCCCCATGCCAAAGAGGTTCATACGAGTGCGGTATATCCTCTCACGTGCCCGCCTCCTCTGTAGCGAGGGACCCAGTACTAGTCTTAGGACCACGAGTGCCCCTGGCATGTTGGCACACAGAGGTGTTGTCCTTGCAAGTGTGGTTGTTCAGCTTGCTAGTTTCGTCGGTAACGCTGCTGTAGCTGCTCTCCTGCTGACCTGTGACCGTCTGGAGTAAAGATAAAGCAGCCTTTTGTAGAAATAACTTTGCGCCGGACGGACCAGATACGCGCGGCGCATGTAGCCAGCGTATGGTGCTAATCCGATCGTGAATTGGGAAAAATACCTCATTTGCATATTTGCATGGGAAATCAATGGGCGCGACTGATGCGCCCAGCGAAAATAAGCGCTGACGATACTCTGGCGTCGGAACGTTCCGCCGGTCGCAAATGACCCGTTATTGGGCGCATCTAGTTTGGTGGGTACGGGCACATAGAAACGACGGCGCATCATCACAGTTACGCGGCGCATATCGAAATACTCCAGCGCAAGTGTTCCTGAATCTGGCCCATAGCGTATCAGATAAGCTACGCCGCCGTAAATTAGAGAGGCAAGTGCTGTATTCACAAAGCACTTGCCCCTTTAGTTACGGCGGCGTAGCGTAAATGGGCCGGCGTAAGCCCGCCGAATTCAAATGTGTTTCATGTGGGCGTGTTATTTAAATGAAGTGTGACCCCACGTTTTTTTAAACGGCCGTGAACGTATCCCAGTGCGCATGCTCCAAATGACGTCGAAAAGAGTCATTGAAAACGGCGTGAACGTAATTAACGTCCAGCCCCATTCACGGACAAGTTACGTAAACAACGTCAAATTTTAAAAATTTGACGTGGCCCCGACGTCCATACTTAACATCTTTTTCTTGGAATATCTTTACGCCTGAAAAGCCTTACGTAAACGGCGTATCTGTACTGCGACGGCCGGGCGTACGTTCGTGAATCGGCGTATCTAGCTAATTTGCATATTTTAGGCGTAAACCCCCTAGCGGCCAGCGGAAATATGCAGTTAAGATACGACGGCGTAAGAGACTTATGCCGGTTGTATCTCAGCAAGATTTAAGCGTATCTTGTTTGGAGAATACGCTTAAAGATAGGACGGCGCAGATTCTGAGTTACGACGGCGTATCTACTGATACGCCGGCGTAACTGTTCGTGAATCTGGCCCATAGTTTCTATGTATAGAATTTGGTCATTTTTCAATTTTGCATTTCATGAAAACTTTGGTGAAAAACACAACAAACCTATTACTTTGTGTACTAAAATATTTGGCTGGTTTACATAGACAACCTGCGCTATCCAAAGCCTGCAGCAGAAATCTCCAATCATGAAATTTGCTGACACTCTGCTGTTACGTCTCTCAATAAAACAGAGTTTAGATGAGAATTTTTTTTTTATGACAATACGGACTGTGTACC
Organism: Rana kukunoris; assembly: GCA_029574335.1. Classification (NCBI taxonomy): domain Eukaryota; kingdom Metazoa; phylum Chordata; class Amphibia; order Anura; family Ranidae; genus Rana; species Rana kukunoris. The sequence continues at coordinate 61,919 of JAJQKJ010002035.1, read as the reverse complement.
TAAAAAGACAGAACAATCTGAACCCTAAAACAAACCCTCCCCTTCCCCCGACACACAATTCCATGCGGCACGCCGCGCGCATCCCGAAACACCCTTCATTCATTTGTGCAGTGAAAGGGTTTTTTGATCTTCCAGGTTTCTAGGCACTGTAAACCACGTCAGATCCAATAGGGTAATTAGGTGAGACCTTCCTGGAAGTCACTGGTGACGTAACCTTCCCAGGGGGCAGCCGTGAGCCCCTGGCTGTGTTACCTGTGCCTTCCTGGGAGATCTTACCCAGGCCCTATTAAAACTGGCATGGTTTAGTATGACAGTGGAACCTTGGATTACGAGTATAATCCGTTCCAGGAGAATGCTCGTAATTCAAAGCACTCGCATATCAAAGCGAGTTTTCCCATAGAAGTCAATGGAAACGAAAATAATTTGTTCTGCATTGACTTCTATGGCAATACCGCATGAGTAGGGGGGCACCGAAGAGCCTCAGGCTCAGGGACAGCTCAGCTGAACTCGGAGAACCTCGGAAAGGCTTGGGAACTGAGCTTTTCTGAGTTTTTCCGAGTATTTACGGACGGCCTTGATCGGCTCGGCTCCGGCGCCCCCGCACCTCTGGTCAAACACGGTACTGCACACTGCTGTGGCTTGAATCTTGCTTGTTTTGTGAGACAACACAGAGTCAGGATTAAAAAAAAAAAACTGTGCTCGTATTACAAAACGTTTGTTAACCTCTTTACCTGCAATCCGAGGTTTCACTGTATTCTATACCAAGCGGCACCAAATCTCATATGGTGCATGAGCCAATCTTACACATGTGCCTTATGGGACATGGTATACAGCATATGGATGAACGTGCCATAGGAAATCTGGCGCCATTTGTTATTGTTCAAAAACAAACCACGCAAAAACACCTTAACCATAAACGTAGGTCCCCATTAAAATAAATAGAAAACGTGCCAAAAATACATCAAAAAACCTCTGTTGAGTTTTTAGTGGCAAAACGTGGCAAAAACACTTAGGCCCCTTTCACACGGGGCGGAGTCAGTAATGACCCGCCCCGTGAACCTCCACTTGCTTAGTGGGGATCACTCCGTTGATCCCCGATGAGTCGGCGGATGACTGTGCAGGGAACGCACTGTCTTTTCTCCGCTCTCCTCTATGGGGGGATCGGATGAACACGGACTGTCAGTCTGGGTTCACCCGATCAGATCCGCAGACGGAAGGAAAAACAGGGTTTTCCTTCAGCTACAGAATCAGAGGAATGCGGAAGCTGGCGAGATCTCATAGGGACCAATGTATGTCCCTTTTTGATGAAAAAGCAGACATACGGTCCGCAGGTGTGAAAGGGGCCTTGTGTGAAATACGTCTTAAACAAGATTCGGCAAGCTCTCCCTGAAGGGCGCTGGCCTTCCCAGGGGGCAGCTTTGAGGCCCTGGCATTTCAAGTGAATGTAAACCCTCCATATACCCAGTGAAGTGACTGGCTTCAGGTGATAAACAAAGATGAAGCAAATCTTCCTACATAAGTTGTACCTGTTTATCTGCAGTGTTCTATTCTCTACATCCATTCAATGTCCAGAATTTATAACGCTTATCTGAGAGTTCAGAAAAAAAGTGGCAGAGAGCTGAAATTACACATTACAACACTCAGTGGGGAGAGCTCTGAAGATTGAAGAGAAGTGACATACCCTCCTTCACACAGCACACAGGAACAGAGCTAAGGCTGTCAATCACAGACTGTGTGCTTTAAAGCGGAGCTCCGCGTTTTTTTTTTAAAGTCAGCAGCTACAAATACTGCAGCTGCTGACTTTTAAAATAAGGAAATGTACCTGTCCAGGGCGCCCGCGATGTCGGCACGAGAAGCCAATCCATCCCTCGGGTAGAAATGCCGCTATCTGAATCAGAAAGACAAAGCCTTGCGGCCTACTGCGCATGCGCGACTTGCATTACGCATTCCCACTGGTCCCTGCTGTCTTCTGGGACCCGTGTGTCTCACAGAAGACAGCAGGGGGGGAGTGGCATAGATAGCAGGTATCAGCTCCCCCACTGAAATGTTCCAAATGTGACACCGAAAGGGGGGAGGGTTCCGAAAAGCGGAAGTTCAATTTTTGGGTGGAACTCTGCTTAAAGTTATTGTAAAGTCTCAGTTTTTTTCCATAAAAATAATAAACATGTTATACTTACCTCCTCTGTTGCAGTGGATTTTCACAGATCAAACTGGATCCTCCTCCTCTCGGTGCTCTTGGCCCCTCCCTCCCGTCGAGTGCCCCCACAGCAAAAGCTTGCTATAGGGGCACCTGAGCCGAGCCACAGCTCCCTGTGTCCATTCAGACATAGAGCAGTAGTTCAGTGCCACCCCTCTCTCTCCTCATTGGCTAACTGACTTTTATTAACAGCAGCCGGAGCCCATGGCGCCGCTATTGTGTCTCAGTCAATAAGGAGGGACGACCGAGGGGATTGTGGACCTCACTGGATCGAGAAGGGGCTCAGGTAAGTATTAGGGTGCTGCTACACACAGATGGTTTTTTATCTTAATGCATAGATTTATAACCACTTTGAGCTCTCTCCCATCATTTTTTTTCTTCTTGGTGTCTAAAAAAACTTGTCAGAAGTGATTTATGCAGATAGCAGAGGAAGGAGGCAGCAGACAGAAATGACACTTAGTGCTCTGGAATGGGACAAATACACACTATAGAGGGATATGGTCTGTTCATATTTCATGTCAGAGGTTTACAAAGACTTTAACAAACGACATCACATCTCTGAGGACATACGTGTAAGATGATGTCATCAGTGGGCCAGGACAGAATAAAGAAGAAGAAGACGGCCTCCGAAAAAAATTTCCCCCCAAATCGTTGATGCTGGTAAATCGCTATATATACCGTATTTATCGGCGTATAACGCTCACTCTTTTCCCCTTAAAATCAGGGGAAAATCATGGGTGCGCGTTATACGCTGATCCCCGCTGTCTCTGAGCGCCGCCGACAAAGACCGATCTAAGCCGAGTGTACTGCGCACTCGGCTAGGCTCGACCACGCTCGGCTCCGCCCGTAGCCACGCAAGAGGAGCCGAGAGAAGCCGAGAGGAGCCGAACACACAGGAAATCCGGCTCTGCACAGCTCGACCGAGGCGCCAGACTCAAACCCACAACGCTGCAACCCCGGGCAAGGTGCGGATGGACACCTCCAAAGCTGCAGACGGACACCCACAAGGCATGACGGACCCCGCGCAAGGCCGCAGACGGACGCCGGACAAGGCCGCAGATGAAAGCCGGGCAAGACAGCAGACGGACACCGACAAGGCTGGATGGACCCCACGCAAGGACGCAGACGGACGCCGGACAAGGCCGCCGATGGACGCCGGGCAAGACAGCAAACGGACACCGACAAGGCTGGACGGGCCCCGTGCAAGGCCGCAGACAGACGCCGGACAAGGCCGCCGATGGACGCTGGGCAAGACAGCAGACAAACACCGACAAGGCTGGACGGACCACACACAAGGCCGCAGATGGACGCCGGACAAGGCCGCCGATGGACGCGGGGCAAGACAGCAGACGAACACCGACAAGGCTGGACGGACCCTACGCAAGGCCGCAGACGAACACCGGACAAGCCCGCCGATGGACGCCGGGCAAGACAGTAGACGGACACCGACAAGGCTAGACGGACCCCGCGCAAGGCCGCAGACGGACGCCGGACAAGGCCGCTGATGGACGCCGGGCAAGACAGCAGACGGACACCGACAAGGCTGGACGGACCCCACGCAAGGCCGCAGACGAACACCGGACAAGCCCGCTGATGGAAGCCGGGCAAGACAGCAGACGGACACCGACAAAGCTGAACGGACCACGCGCAAGGCCGCAGACGGACGCCGGACAAGGCCGCCGATGGATGCCGGGCAAGACAGCAGACGGACACCGACAAGGCTGGACGGACCCCGTGCAAGGCCGCAGACGGATGCCGGACAAGGCTGCTGATGGACGCCGGGCAAGACAGCAGACGCACAACGACAAGGCTGGACGGACCCCACGCAAGGCCGCAGACGGACGCCGGACAAGGCCGCCGATGAACGCCGGGCAAGACAGCAGACGAACACCGACAAAGCTGAACGGACCACGCGCAAGGCCGCAGACGGACGCCGGACAAGGCCGCCGATGGATGCCGGGCAAGACAGCAGACGGACACCGACAAGGCTGGACGGACCCCACGCAAGGCCGCAGACGGACGCCGGACAAGGCCGCCGATGAACGCCGGGCAAGACAGCAGACGAACACCGACAAGGCTGAGCAGAGCATCCAAAATGTACGTTTTTTCCTTTAAACTTCCCTTCTAAGCTTGGGGTGCGCGTTATACGCCGATAAATAGGGTAAGCTTATTAATAAATAGATTTTTAGATTATAATTGCAGTTGCCTGTTTTATTGGGGGGGGGGAGGGGAGAGGAAGGTTGACTTTAACACAATGAGAGCCTCACAAGGTGTTCAAGAATAAACAATTATAATCTGGATCAGATCTGTTGTGACATTTTATTGTTTATTCTCAAATCAAAAAAGCACATGAAGGCATATGGAGCACGGCGGGTCCAGCAGTCACTGAGAGAGCAGTAAACGCACTTAGTAATTCAGTTTTGAAAAATGTAACTATTCTCAATGGAAAGTCACAGTTACATTGCCAGGCTACACGACACTTTTTGAGAATTATTATTACCTCACTATTTTTGTAAAAATCGGGACATTGGTTTGTCTCATCCATGTAAACTGATACATTCTGCTGGAGAGCTTGTGATTTTGGAAACATAGCAGACTTGCTGGCTAGATCACCAGATGAGAATAGAAGAAAGAATGCCTAAAAAAGGAAAACGAATGCAGCCATCACATGTAAGAATTGGTAAGCTGCAATATAAGAAATGTTTGCATTTGGGTTTAGCACTGCTTTCATTTATCACAGAAATACACAAGGCAGCAAAATCAACGGAAAGTTGAGAATTGCCAGAACAAAAAGAAAGCATTTTCCCTTTTCACAGCTTCAATATGAGAACCTTTAATTCCCCAACAGACATAAGAAAGCGTTTGGCAGCTCTGCAGACAATCAACCCCTTAACTCTACAGAGCGTTGCATGAACAGGCTGTTGTGTGAGTAGATGTAAACCTAACCTGACATTGCCTTTTCTTGGTGCTCTGTGTATTATAAACAGCTGTCATGCTTGTAATAAAATACTGGCTACTTTGTTCCAACACAGTGCAGCTGATCTCCCGCAGCCTCTTTGCAGCCACTTCCTTTATGTATGCGCTCCAGGGATGGATGTGTGGCATTTCTCAGGGCAGGTTTGCTGATAGTGACAACAGTGGCCCATGTCTGCATAATGTGTGTTGGATTGACCACCTGTAATCTCCACTGGAATTCTGTGGGACACAGTGACAACGCATGAGAGCAATTGGGAGGCAGTGACACCTAGTTATGGTATACAACATTTTGGTCATGTAGAGTTTGACCCAAAATCTACAAATTCGCAGTCCACTGAACAGGCGACCTAAATGGCCAGTCCGCTGACCCTCCAGCTGCTGCAGACAGAAGTCATTTATTTAATGGTGATATCACCCAATTATTTAGTGGTGCTTCCCCCCTCCCTTTCCTGGCCAGCCAGGCTGCATGCTGAGATAAGGGTCTGGTATGGATTGTGGGGGTAACCAAAAACCATACCAGACCTGCATCAAGGATAAGGGTGTGGTACGGATTTTGCATGGGGTACTCCCTTAAAAACCTTACCAAACCTAAATCAAGGATAAGGGTCTGGTATAGATTTTGCATGGGGTACTCCCCTAAAAACCATACCAGACCTGCATCAAGCATAAGGGTCTGGTATGGACTTTGCATGGGGTACTCCCTTAAAAACCTCACCAGACCTGCATCAAATATAAGGGTCTTGTATGGATTTTGCATGGGGTACTCCCCTAAAAACCATACCAGACCTGCATCAAGGATAAAGGTCTGGTATGGATTTTGCATGGGGTACTCCCTTAACCACTTAAGGACCCCTTCACGCCGTTATACGTCGGCAGAAGGGCACAGCTGGGCACAAGCACGTACCTGCACGTCCTCTTCAAGAGCCCAGCCGTGGGGTCGCGAGCAGTCGGTCCGAAGCCGTGTCCGTGGACCCCATCGCCACTGGTGTCCAGCGATCGATCTCAGGAGCTGAACAACGGGGAGAGCTGTGTGTAAACACACCTTCCCCGTTCTTCATTGTGGCAATGTCAGTGATCGTCTGTTCCCTGATATAGGCAAAGACGATCACTGACGTCACACGTCCAGCCCCGCCCCCCTACAGTTAGAAACACATATGAGGTCACACCCTAACCCCTACAGCACCCCCTAGTGGTTAACTTCTTCACTGAATTGTCATTTTCACAGTAACAGTGCATTTTTATAGCACTTTTTGGCTGTGAAAATGACAATGGTCCCAAAAATGTGTCAAAATTGTCCGATATGTGTCCGCCATAATGTTGCAGTCATGAAAAAAATCGCTGATCGCCGCCATTAGTAGTAAAAAAAAAATTATTAATAGAAATGCCATAAAACTATCCCCTATTTTGTAAACGCTATAAATTTGGCGCAAACCAATCGATAAACGCTTATTGCGATTTTTTTTACCAAGAATAGGTAGAAGAATACGTATTGACCTAAACTGAGGAAAAAACATGTTTTTTTATATCTTTTTTGGGGGATATTTATTACAGAAAAAAATTAAAGATATTGCATTTTTTTCAAAATTTTCGCTATATTTTTGTTTATATCGCAAAAAATAAAAACCACAGAGGTGATCAAATACCACCAAAAGAAAGCTCTATTTGTGGGGGAAAAAAGGACGCCAATTTTGTTTGGACAACCGCGCAATTGTCAGTTAAAGCGGTGCAGTGCCGAATCGCAAAAATGGGCAAGGTCCTTAACCTGCATAATGGTCCGGGTCTTAAGTGGTTAAAAATCATACCAGACCTGCATCAAGGATAAGGGTCTGGTATGGATTTTGCATGGGGTACTCCCTTAAAAATCATACCAGACCTGCATCAAGGATAAGGGTCTGGTATGGATATTGCATGGGGTACTCCCTTAAAAATCGTACCAGACCTGCATCAAGGATAAGGGTCTGGTATGGATTTTGCATGGGGTACTCCCTTAAAAATCGTACCAGACCTGCATCAAGGATAAGGGTCTGGTATGGATTTGGCATGGGGTACTCCCTTAAAACCTTACCAGACCTGCATCAAGGATAATGGTCTTGTATGGATTTTTAGAGGGAACCAAATGACTTTTTCTTTTTGAGGGGTGACCCTTATAATCCATTGTCGTACAGTGAATTAAATGTTTTTTTTCCTTTGTATAAGAAAGTGTGTCACTTCATGGGCAGGTTTAAAGAGTGCCCCATATATGTTAATTCATGGATTTGTGTATTTTTGCTTTTTTAAATACATTTTTTTTTTTTGCATTGGTACATGTCTCTTATGGCAGAGCCACCAAATAAATATTTGTAAGCTGCAATATAATACATTTTTAATTTAAGGTTTAATACTGCTTTTAAAAAAAAATCTTTTGGTGTTTTGGTTCTGTTAGTTTGTATAATGTATTTGTAGGATGTTTTGATGGTATGATTATGCCATTAATGTACTGTATGTATATTTGCCTATTTGTACAATAATTTTCCAATAAAACTAAGGTTGAATAAGAAAATTACTAAGACCCCTTTCACACCGAGGCAGTTTTCAGGCGTTTTAGCGCTAGAAATAGCGCCTGTAAAGCGCCTGAAATCTGCTTCCCATTCATTACAATTGGTGCTTTCACACAGGGCGGTGCGCTTGCGGGACTTTCAGAAAAGTCCTGCAAGCTACATCTTTGGGGTGATTTGGGAGCGCTGTATACAACACTCCCAAAAACGCTCCTGCCCATGGCTATGAATGGGCAGCGCTTCCGAAACGCCTGAAAAGTGATTCCGAAGGGCCGCAACATGGGAGTTTTTAACCTATTTTTGGGGGTTAAAAGTGCCCACATTAGCGACCAAAAAGTGGTGCAAAAGTGCTGCTTAAACAGCAGTAAAGCATCGCTAAAACGAGCGGCTCTTTACTGCTAGCGGCCGGACCTTTCAGTGTGTAAAGGGTCTTAAAGAGGAAGTAAAGCCATTCTGTAGACTTGTACCTACAGGTAAGTCTACCTGCATACTAGCACATTGTGCCTTTACTTTGTAGGTTTTAAAAAATAAAATAAAATTGGCACGCTTTACTTCCTCTTTAAGAATTGGCATTAACCATTTAGTGCCTATTTAGTACTGCAAACGAGCGACCGCTGTAGGCAAAGTGACATACTCATACGTCGCTGCCTAATTTGATTGTACACAGTGGGAGCCAGTCAACAAGTCCCAACCAATGATTGACGTACGGCAGTGGTTCTCAATCTAGTCCTCAAGTACCCCCAACAGACCATGTTTGCAGGTTTTCCTTTATCTTGCACAGGTGCTTTAAATCAGAGTCAATGGCTTGGTATTTTGGACATCTGTTTTATCTAAGGCCCCTTTCACACTGAGGAGTTTTTCAGGCGGTTTAGCGCTAAAAAATTGTCAATGTGGCGATGCGCTGGCGGGAGAGAAAAAAAATCTCCTGCAAGCAGCATCTTTGGAGCGGTGAGAGGAGCGGTATGTATACCGCTCCTTCACCGCTCCTTCCCATTTAAAACAATGGGAAACCGCGGTAATACGCATTGCGGGCGGTATTAACCCTTTTTTGGCCACTAGCGGGGGTTAATACCGCACCGCTAGCGGCCCAATCCCACGGCAATTCCGACGGTATAGCGCCGAAGGAGCGGTGTGTATACCGCTCCTTCACCGCTCCTTCCCATTTAAAACAATGGGAAACCGCGGTATTAACCCTTTTTTGGCCGCTAGTGGGGGTTAATACTGCACCGCTAGCGGCCGAATCCCACGGCAATTCCGACGGTATAGCGCCAATATTTTTTGCTGTGCTATACCGCCAGCGCACCTCCTGCCCCAGTGTTAAAGGGGCCCAAGAGAAATTCCCAAAACATGGCCTGTTGGGGGTACTTGAGGACAGTGTTGAGAGCCACTGACGTACGGGACCTGCTGCTGGAGTGCAATCACAGCCCAGAGCTCTGTGTTGGTAAAAAAACACAGAGCTCAGTATGGAGGGAGCGATCTTTAAGTTTCATATCCCTGCAAAGCAGGGATATGAAACGTATAGATCTCATAGCAAAAGCAGCACACATTAAACATAGTTAGGCACAAAGTTAACCCCTTGATCACCCTAGATGTTAGTCTGTGTCATTGCTACAGTGACAAGTGTGTAGCATAGCTCCCAACTGTCCCTGATTTAGAGGGACTGTCCCTGATTTGGCGCAATGTCCCTCTGTCACTCATTCCTCCTCATGTGTCCCTCATTTTGGTCTGATCTATATAGATGTATATAAAATGCACTTTTTATCTATCAAAAAGTGTTTCTCAGTGCTGAACCTTTCATCTGATTAGTAAATTCCAAAAGCCAATATAAAGGAATAGTAGTGGTAGAATCCCTTGTTGGCTTGACCAATCTTGTTTTTTGTACAATTCTCCTTTAAGGGGGCGTGGCATGGGGTGTGTCCTATGCCTGCATACTTTTGCTGATAGGTGTCCCTCATTCCCATCTCAAAAAGTTGAGAGGTATGTAGCTATCACAGTCCCATTATAAGTCACTGATGACCACAATTAGTAATATAAAAAATAAATAAAAAATCCAGAATATATATATATATACCATAGTTTGTAGGAGCTATAATTTTCACGCAAACCAATCAATATACACTTATTAGGATTTTTTTTATCAAAAACATGTAGCAGAATACATGTTTATGAAGAAATTATATATTTTTTATATTTTTAATTGGATGTGTTTTATAGCAGATGTTCGGTCTTTTTTTTTTTTTGTTTATATTGCAAAAAATAAAAAAACACAGAGGTGATCAAATACCACCAAAAAAAAGCTCTATTTGTGTGAAAAAAAAATATATATACATTTTGGCATGGCCACACAATCACCAATTAAAGTAGCGCAGTGAGGAATAGCAAAAAATGGCCTGCGCATGAAGGGGGTAAAATCTTCTGGAGCTGAAGTGGTTAAAAATGAAAGATTCTACAATCAATTTTAGTGATTGGTTTTACATTCACTTTGAAATGACAATGCAGAAAGAAAAGAAGAACATTTTAGCTTTAAGTCCAGCTATTATTCCTTAGACCGCTGTCTTACGTCTGTTTTTTTTATAATTTATTTTTTTAGCCGTGATAAAAAGTTGCCCAACGCAACCCTCCCACGATACAGAAAAAAACTTTACACAAAGCGCTTGTTTCTATTGTTACACAGACGCACCGGGGGCCCATCCGTGGAGCCATGGGTCCTCAGCACACACAGAAAGAACAGACACAAGTCACCGGTCCACGCACATCGCCTCATTTCCATTTAATTGCGGATCCAGATAGCCAGAAACACATGAAATCTTCCCACATATCAAATAATAATAATTTGGTGTTTAAATAGAATGTGAAAATACATTAAAATTTTTATATATAGTTTTTCTTTCATATATAGAGATGTCAAGTCACTCGCACAACATTAACACAAAACAAACCTTGGACATCCAGAACAAAAACAAAAAAACAAAAAAAAAAAACAAACAAAAAAAATTTGGCGGTAAATTTCAGGTGTTGAAATTTTCCATAATCCAGCTACGTTCCGTTCACTTAAATAGTTTACAATAAAAATATTAGAATAAGATTATGGCGCCGAACAAGGCCGTCCTTCAGCTGCACGTGCGGAGGCGTGCGGCTTCTCTGGCTCAGGAGCAGGTGACGCAGGTCCGCGGGGAGCGAGCACCAGGTCAGCTGATCAGAGTCTGTCATTGTGTAAGGCGTCCGAAGACGCATTCAAGTACTAAGTGACAATTGCTGGTGTAACGTCAGTAAACTGACACCTCCGCTTTTTGGAACGCGGAGAGTACGTGAAAGTGAGCACAGCATAAGGTTCCTTAAGACTCTCCCCCAAGTACTGTAATGTGACATATTTGCTGTAAGTAACGAAATCTAGTTCTACGCCGCACGCGTACGCGCTTTTTCCGCCGCGGACGCGTGAGAGTAGCACAAAGTGCAGCGAAATCAGTCATGAGTAACCACTATTCTACTCCCGGGAAACGTTGGTTTGGTAGTGCGAGGTTGATTGCTCTTTGGTGGGACAGGACAGAGTTAATTAGTTGTAATGCTAATTTTTTTTTTATTCAGTCACATATTAAAACCAGTGAGTCAATCTTTTATTCTTAACGTAGCATATTCTGCAAAACTTTTTTTATGAAAAAAAATTTGGCCAGAACTAAGGGTTGAGGGACAGTAATGGGAGTGTTGAAGGGGTCAAAGAGTGCTGCCAATGCTAGGAAAGGGAAGGGGGTGGGCTTCAAATAATGGGTTCATTTAAGGCGAATTTTTCTGGCACGTTGCTGCGTTTTTATCCGTAACACACGACTGGAAAAAGAAGTACAAATTATTCATTCAGGGATGACAGATGGAGATTGAACTTTGTAGAACAACCGATTGTTACACAACTTTCATTTTCACTTTCCGAACATTCCAATTCAGGGCATTGACAGGGGTGATGGAAGCAAAAAACAGGTTCGCTGCTCTAAAATGTGAAGATGGAGGTTCAGACTAGGATTTTGATGAAAACTCAATTCTGCTGTGTATTCTGTAGGTCCTTCCAGCCGAGCTGAGTTCCGGGTTTATGGTCAATATTTGGTGGCTAGTTGGGTTTAGGGGTACAGCGCTTGGAGAATGGAAACTACGGTAGAGTCCCTCCCTTCTACATGGGGAGACAGGCAAAAGTAAAGTCTACACTCCTAGAAGGTCTGACATTGGGGTGTCTATGGGTCCAATTTCCAAAGTTTGCAACTGGGAGTTGGCGAGGGGTGTAAAGCTCCTGTTTCTGGGAACAACTGAGTGTTGGGGGAAGTTTGCTAGAGCTGAAGAAGTTTTGGGGGTAAAATGAATGGAAGTCTGTGTTTGAGGGGACAGAATTAAGGTATAAGTCTTTACTTTAGGGCAGGGATGTCAAACTCAATTTCATCGTGGGCCTCATCAGATGTCAAGAGCCACCCCACCATCACTCTCCGTTATATCCCAGTGCTCCCCCTTTCCTTATGCTCCTGCTGGGAAGAAGTTGGATGCATTGCTTGAAAGCAGAAAGTAAGGGTCTGGAGGAGGACTGGAGAGGTGCAAAGGGGCCACATGAAATGGCCTGGAGGGCCGCATTTAGCCCACGGGCCTTGTGTTTGCCACCTGTGCTTTAGGGGGTCAGTGGTCTCAAGTTGCACTATTCTGAGATTTGGGCATCAGTGGCAATAACGATAGGGTAGTCTGAGGTTTGGGAGTCACTGGTACTATAGTATTTTGAGGATTGGTGGTATTGGGTTACAGTATTGTGAAGATTGGAGATTACTGGCTTTAAATTTTAATATTCTGGGGTTTGGGGATTGGCGGTAATAAATTATAACAGCAGGGCGTCTTAATAGCATCATGGGCCCCTGGGCAAGGTAATGCTCTGGGGTCCCTACAATGATGACAGTGCAGGTATCATATTGCCCCCAATTTCGGGGCAGTGTGGGCTCAAGGACCAGCTGCTTTGGGGAAAGTGCAGGGGCCCTGGGCAGTGCCCATGTGTGCCCTCTCATCAAGACAGCCCTGTATAACACTGGTCATCAACCCTGTCCTCAGGGCACATTAACAGGCCAGGTTGTATGTATTGCCTTGGGGAGATGCAGACTAGAATACTGCAATCACTGAGCACCAAATGATATCACCTGTGATGTATTTCAGTTATCTTGCAAACCTGGCCTGTTAGTGGGTCCTGAGGACAGGGTTGATGACCACTGAGTTATAATATTCTGAGGTTTTGGTTGATGGCATTGAAGGGGAAAGTACCCAGAGGTTTGAGGGTCAATGGCATTAGTTTACAGCTTTCTGAAGTTTGGAGATCTCCGTCAATAAGTTATAACATTCTGAGGTTTGGGGATTGGTGAAAGTGAGTTTAAATATTCTGAGGTTTAGGTTGATGGCATTGAGGGAGAAAGTACTGAGAAGTTTGGCAGTCAATGGCATTATTGGTAGAGTATTCTGAGGTTGGGGTTTGGTGGCATCAGGTGGTAGAGAATTCAGAGAATTTCAAGGGCAGCGGCATCACATGCCTGATACATTTAGCCGGAGAGGGTCGCCCCACATTAGGAATAGTCAGTCCAGAGATTTCTTCTCTAGAACTTCTTTAGATGAATTTCTAGAGTAGGGTTCAAAGGCTGAGGAGCTGAGGTACCTGGCGGAGAGTTCCTGGAGGTTCCCTGCCATTGTCAGTGGGTTAGAGGATAACCGGTTGGCCACAGTGCCCAGTAAAGATGGCACAGGCATGCTGAAGATGCTGTGCCCTGAAGAGTGCAGTCCAGGTTGGTGAGGGGGGGCATTGGTGACTTCAGGGATGGATGGAGCCCCGGGTCCAGAATTGTTGGTGGCCCGCAGTGCTCCTGCGGCACAGGCTGGCAATAGTCCAGGCAGACCAGGAGGGGACAGGAGGCGGCCTTGTTCCAATAGCCGTAGAACGCTGCAGGTGGCTGCAGTTTCTGAGACAACTGACCGCAGCTCAGAGTCCTTACCCTGGTCCTTTTTCTGCTTTGTCCTGCGATTCTGGAACCACACTTTTACCTGTCAAGACAAAAAACAGAACCATATGAACTAAATTGGAGGAAAGAGAGAAAATGTGTGTGTGTGTGGGGGGGTTGGGTGCAAGAAAGGTGGTTGTTCTAGAGAGAGGGGAGAGATAAAGGAGAAAAAGAGACAGATAAAGTTGAAAGGGAGAGGGGGCATAGCTCCCAACTGTCCCTGATTTGGAGCAATGTCCCTCTGTCTCTCTTTTCTCCTCATTTGTCCCTCATTTTGGTCTGATCTATATAGATGTATATAAAATGCACTTTTCATCTATCAAAAAGTGTTTCACAGTGCAGAGCCTTTAATATGATTTCTAAATTGCTGCATTTGTAAAATCCAAAACACAGTATAAAGGAATAGTAGTGGTAAAAAAAAAAGCACTTGTGTGTTTAACCAAACTTGCCTTTTGTACAAGTCTCCTTTAAGGGGGCGTGTCAAGGGGTGTGTCCTATGCCTGCATACTTTTGCTGATAGGTGTCCCTCATTCCCATCTCAAACAAATGGGAGGTATGGAAAAGGGAGAAGTAAAAATGGGGAGGGGGGGGCAGGTTTGAGAGAAATGTGGGTTTGAGATAGAAAACAAACAAGGGAGGGAGAGTTAGAGAGAGAAAAGAAAGAGAAGGGGAACAGACAGAGAAGTAGAAGAGAGCAAAAAGAGGAGGAGAAAAGATGGGATACAAGGAGAAAATTGGAAGATAGGTGGAGAGAAGTAGGCAGGCAATGATAGAAAAATGAGAGAGAAACAATAGAGTGAGGGAGAGAAAAATAGATAGGGAGAGACAGAAAAGGTGAGATTAAAGAAGGGATAGAGGGAAGAGACGAGGGGTATGGAGATAGGGAGAGAGAGGTGGGGAGGGGGGATAGAGGCAGGGAGAAAGAGACATAGAGGTAGGGCAAGATCGAGAGTGAGAGAGAAAGCTAGGAATAGACAGAGAAGAAAAGGAAATAGAGGGACACGGGAAAGGGAAGAAGGGTATGGAGGTACTAGGAGAAGGGTAAAGTGGGGTATAGAGTAGTTGGGGAAGGGTAAGCAGTTACAGGGGAGAAGGGTATAGTGGGGTATGGAGGAGTATGAGGAGGGGTATGGAGAAGAATGTGGGGGTAATGGGCAGAAAGGTATAGTTGGGTATGGAGGAGTATGGGGAGGGGTATGGAGTTAATGGGAGAAGGGTATAATGCGGTATGGAGAAGAGTATGGAATTACTGGGGAGAGGTATAGTGGTGTATGGAGGAGCATAGGGAGAGGTATGGAGGAGAATGGGGAGGGGTATGAAGAAGGGTATGGTGTTACTCGGGAGAGGTATGGTGGTGTATGAGGGAGAGTATGGGGGGGGGAGGTATGGAGGTACTGGGGAGAGGTATGGGGGTTTATGGGGAAGAGTATGGGGAGAGGTATGGAGGAAATGGGGAGAGGCATGGGGAGGGATATGGAGAAGTATGGGGAGAGGTATGGAGGTAATGGGGAGGGGTATGGGGAGGGGTATGGAGGAGTATGGGGAGAGGTATGGTGGAGTATGGGAAGGGGTATGGAGAAGGGTATGAAGGGTACAGGGGAGAAGGGTATAGTGGGATATAGAGGGGTATGAAGGAATATCAGGATGGGTATAGAGGGGTATTGGAAGGGTATGGAGGGGTATAGGGAGGAGTATAGAGGAGTTAGGTAGAGTATGGGGAGAGGTATGGAGGGGTATGGGAATGAGTATGGAGTGGTATAGAGGGGTATGGGGAGGGGTATAGTGAAGTATGGAAGGGTATAGTATAGAGTATAGGGGAGTATAGAGGAGTATAGAGGCGTATGGTGGAGTATGGGGAAGTATAGAGGAGTATGGTGGAGTATGGGGAAGTATGGAGGAGTATGGGGAAGTATAGAGGAGTGAGGGGAAGAATAGAGGAGTATGGTGAAGTATAGAGGAGTATGGTGGAGTATAGAGGAGTATGGTGGAGTATGGGGAAGTATAGATGCTTATAGAGGAGTATAGTGGAGTATGGAGGAGTATGGGGAAGTATAGAACAGTATAGAGGAGTATAGAGGAGTATGGAGGAGTATAAAGGAGTATAGAGGAGTATGGAGGAGTATAGAGTAGTATGGGGAAGTATAGAGGAGTATGGAGGAGTATAGTGGAGTATGGAAGAGTATAGAGGAGTATGGGGAAGTATAGAGGAGTATGGTGAAGTATAGAAGAGTATGGTGGAGTATGGAGGAGTATAGAGGAGTATGGAGAAATGTGGAGGAGTATGAAGGAGTATAGAGGACTATGGTGGAGTATGGAGGAGTATGGAGGAGTATATAGAACTATGGTGGAGTATAGAGGAGTATAGTGGAGTATAGAGGAGTATGGAGGAGTATGGTGAAGTATAAAGGAGTATGGAGGAGTATAGAGGAGTATAGGGGAGAGGAGTATAGAGGACTATGGTGGAGTATAGAGGAGTATGGAGGAGTGTAGTGGAGTATAGAGGCGTATGGTGGAGTATGGGGAAGTATGGAGGAGTATGGGGAAGTATAGAGGAGTATGGTGGAGTATGGGGAAGTATAGAGCAGTATAGAGGAGTATGGTGGAGTATGGGGAAGTATAGAGCAGTATAGAGGAGTATAGAGGAGTATGGTGGAGTATGGGGAAGTATAGATGCATATAGAGGAGTATAGTGGACTATGGAGGCGTATGGGGAAGTATAGAGCAGTATAGAGGAGTATGGAGGAGTATAGAGGAGTATAGAGGAGTATAGAAGAGTATGGAGGAGTATAGAGTAGTATGTGGAAGTATAGAGGAGTATGGAGGAGTATAGTGGAGTATGGAGGAGTATAGAGGAGTATGGGAAAGTATAGAGGAGTATGGTGAAGTAAAGAAGAGTATGGTGGAGTATGGAGGAGTATAGAGGAGTATGGGGAAGTATAGAGCAGTATAGAGGAGTATGGGGAAGTGTGGAGGAGTATGGAGGAGTATAGAGGACTATGGTGGAGTATGGAGGAGTGTGGAGGAGTATGGAGGAGTATATAGGACTATGGTGGAGTATGGAGGAGTATAGTGGGGTATAGAGGAGTATGGAGGAGTATGGTGAAGTATAAAGGAGTATGGTGGAGTATAGAGGAGTATAGAGGACTATGGTGGAGTATAAAGGAGTATGGAGGAGTATAGTGGAGTATAGAGGAGTATGGTGGAGTATGGAGGAGTATAGAGGAGTATGGAAGAGTATAGAGGACTATGGTGGAGTATGGAGGAGTATAGAGGAGTATGGAGGAGTATAGAGGACTATGGTGGAGTATAGAGGACTATGGAGGAGTATAGAGGACTATGGAGGAGTATAGAGGAGTATGGAGGAGTATAGTGGAGTATGAAAGAAGGAGTATAGAGGACTATGGTGGAGTAGAGAGGAGTATGGAGAAGTATAGAGGACTATGGTGGAGTATAGAGGACTATGGTGGAGTATAGAGGAGTATGGAGGAGTATAGAGGAGTATGGAGGAGTATAGTGGAGTATAGAGGACTATGGTGGAGTATGGAGGAGTATGTAGGAGTATGAAGGAGTATAGAGGAGTATAGAGGAGTATAGAGGAGTATGGAGGAGTATAGAGGAGTATGGAGGAGTATAGTGGAGTATAGAGGAGTATGGAGGAGTATAAAGGAGTATGGAGGAGTATAGAGGAGTATTGGGAGAGTTATGGAGAGCATTAGAGATATAAGCAGTGAGAGAAGATCGGGTGTTGAAGAAACAAATGAAATCGGACATGGAGGAGGCGGACATTGGGGGATGATATCACAAGGTACTCTCGGGTGCGATATTCATACTGTCGGTTCCTCATTGATCGATCTGAATCGTATGACAATTTGTCCCGGCAGTATATAATCTGCTATATGTGCCCAGATCGGGGACAGTCCCGGAGATCTCACCCGGAGAACAGATGGAGATGATGGGATCTGTCATCCGATTCGGAGTTACATTGTACAATGTTATATCCCAATTCACATCTCCCCCAATCCAGTGAGCACACAACTCCCAACGGTACACAGAATATACTGGACATAGACAGAGCGATAGTGTATAAACACTCAATATATCCCTATACATCCAACAATGCATCGCCCGATAATTCTATCTTCTCAGATTCCGGGGAAGTGCCCATACACTACATTGTACTGGAGCCAAACCGGACCCCTCCGACACCCCACACACATAGCCGACCATCGCAAGGGATTTTTAGTATAATATAATAATAAGGAGGATAACTGTAATAAAGTGTTAAAATATGATGATTTACTAATAGAGATTATGTAATGTATTTTTATTATTATTATTATTATTATGATAATTTTGTTGTTGTTATTAATACAAATATATTTAAAAAACTTGTGAGAGCTGCATAACAATAATAATATTAATAATTGTAAAATTATCAATAAAAGAAGTCGCAGTAGCAATATTTTTTATAATGATCATTATTATTGTTACTTTTTATTTAAATGTAAATATAATATCCTCACATTTTCTTACTGCTGCTAATAAAATTAATAACAACAACAAAAATAATTATAATAATCATCATGATGATAATCAGAATTATAATATTATTATATTTGTGTTATTTATTTATTATTTCGTTATTGATACCGATGATAATATTATTATTATTATTATTATTATTATTATTATTAGAGGTATTGGTACATCAGGTCGGAATATGGATCGCAGTGTGTACATCCCTTCCCTTTCTACTCCTATTATATAAATAGTTATAATAATATCATGGTAGTATAGAAACAATCGGCGGTGTAATGTGAGGAGTGAGGACAGTGCAGATTATAATCGGGAAATGGATGATTCACATATAAGAGAATTCGGAGGGAAATAATTAATAGGAAATAAATGATGTAAGTGATGTAGAATATAGAAGATAAAAAAAATACATATTAGGGAAAAAAAATCTGTACATTATGTACAATAGTTAATGCAGCAGAGAGAATACAGAAGTGACGATATGTCCCACCTGGATATAATATAATATAATTTAAAATAATATAATATAATATAATTTAATATAATATAATATAATAAAATAAAGAGGATCTATATAGGTGAGTGGGGGACTGTACATCGCACTACCATAGGATGCTATCTATAAATTGCTATATTTACTATACTATAAATACTATACTATACTATACATAGACATACTATTATATACTATACTATACATTTCTATATTTACTACACTATAAATACTATACTATACATATATATATATATATATATATATATATATATATATATATATACACACTATATACTACACTATAAATACTATACTATACATATATATATATATATATATATATATATATATATATATATATATATATATATATATATATATATATATATATATATATACACAATATATACTATACATACTATACATTTCAGATATATGAAGAATAATAGACTCCATGAAGGGGGTTTCACAGAACCCCCCCCCAGAACTGGACTCGCTCGTGGTCCTACGAATATTCTGATATTGGTGTTCTAAAGTTCGGAGGCGAGGAATAAAACCTGACAAACGAATTATAGGATCCTCTAGAAATAAATGCAGTATAGTCCTATGGTATCAAGAGACTACAGAGTGTAGAGGTAGAAATTATAAATATAAATTGAATTGATTGGTTTTATGTAATATATATATATATATATATATATATATATATATATATATATATATATATATATATATATATATATATATATATATATATATATATATATTACATGCATATTATTATTATTATTATTATTTGTATTATTATTATTTTGTTAATGGGGAATCATTAAAATAAATGATTACATTTTAATTATTTTATCAATAATATATTGCGTATATCACTGTCAGCTATGTCCTTCAGTCTGCCACCCTCAGCAATTGATCAGGACAATTTGATCGGGTGCTGGTCTGTCAGGATAATCGTGCATATTTGTACACTGATAGTTCCGACAATTATAGGTGGGGAATAAGATGTGTATCTGTATATTAAAGTCCAGACTCTGTATATTAAAGTCCAGACTCTGTATATTAAAGTCCAGGCTCTGTATATTAAAGTCCAGGCTCTGTATGGTGTGGTAAATGCCTTTTAAAAAATAAGGATGAGTCTCTGTACAATGTGATAGAAGCTAAAGTGGAGGCTTTAGTCGAGGTTCTGTATAATAAGAGTCTATTTATAATAAGTTGTAAGCTCTGTTTTTTTATATATAGTGGATGTTTTGTATTGTAAGTTACAACTTCTGTATGTTATGATAGGATCTGTATGGGTCTGTATAATAAGGTGAAGGCTCTGTGTATTGGAGGTTCTAAGCTGTCTGGTATGATATAGAGGCTGTGTATAGTGAAGGTTCTGTGTAATAAGGTGAAGGCTCTCTGCAGAGTGATGGAGGTTCTGTATAAAAAGGTGGAGGTTCTGTATACAAAGGTAGAGGTTCTGTATAAAAAGTTGGAGGTTCTGTATAAAAAGTTGGAGGTTCTGGATAGTTGATGGGTGCTCTGGGCAGTGAAGGTTGTTGTGTATAAAGTAAAGTTCTATGTAATATGATGAAGGTTCTGTATAATAAGGTGGAGGTTCTGAATAGTATAATGGATGCTCTGTGTAGTGAAGGTTCTGGATAACTGTGTGTATTTTTTGTTGTGTTGTGTGTTGGAAGTTCTGTATATTAAAGTGAAAGTTCTGTACAGTGGAGGGTCTCTAGTGTCAGAGGCTCTGTACAGTGGAGGGTCTCTGTATATTAAAGTGAAATCTCTGTACAGTGGAGGGTCTCTATATGGTGTCATAAAGGCTCTGTACAGTGGAGGGTCTATATTTGGTGTCATAGAGGCTCTGTACAGTGGAGGGTCTCTATATGGTGTCATAAAGGCTCTGTACAGTGGAGGGTCTATATTTGGTGTCATAGAGGCTCTGTACAGTGGAGGGTCTCTATATGGTGTCATAAATGGTCTGTACAGTGGAGGGTCTCTATATGGTGTCAAAGAGGCTCTGTACAGTGGAGGGTCTCTATATGGTGTCATAAAGGCTCTGTACAGTTGAGGGTCTATCTATGGTGTCAAAGAGGCTCTGTACAGTGGAGGGTCTATGTATGGTGTCATATAGGCTCTGTACAGTGGAGGGTCTCTGTATGGATTCATAGAGGCTCTGTACAGTGGAGGCTTTGTATGTATGACAGGCTCTGTATAGTGGAGGTCCTGTACAATAAATCGGCATGATCAGATTCTGCGGTGGCACGAGGAGGCTGAGCCTCCAGTGGAACCTCATACCTGGGTCTCTGAGAGGTTGAGTTGCCGGGCCAGTTCTGTCCTCTCTCGGCCCACCACGTACTGGCACCTCTGGAACTCCATCTCCAGCCTGTACAGCTGCTCCGCGGTGAAGGAGGTTCGGGTCCGCTTGGGCCGATCCAGGTCCAGCCCCTTCGGAAGGATGATCTCCCGGATGGAGCCCTTGGCATCTGAGGGGGCAGAGAAGGATATCAATTAATTCCAAAAAGTTTCCTTACTCCACCCCTAATCCCAACAATCCCTACCAGGAGGGACCCCGGAGTCACTTCACTGAATCCCAAATTCTACAAACCATCCATCACAGGGACCCCTGAAGAGTTCTTCCGTTCTGCTGGGGCCCCCCAAAACTCCTCCCGTGGGACCCCAGCAGCCCAGACACCCTGGAATCACAAAATTTTCTCTTTTATACTTCCTCTGAAATCTAATTATAAAATTAAATAAATCAGAAAAATATCGGACATGTCTGTGCGATAAAAGAGAAGTAAATATAAATAATTTCCCCTCCGATACTTTGTATAAAGAAATCGTTTCTAAAATATAATGCTACATCGCAGGCTGGACACTGAACCTCCCCGTACATTTTCTGGATCGACCCGATTAGTATTGATTATTTTACTGCTTCCCGCAATTTACAACCGATTGTTATCATCCCTATAAACATCTAAATTAGAAAAATCACAAGAAGAATAAGAGAAAAAAATATAATTTTATAATATATATTATAATTATTTATATTATTTGTCAGGTGTTGTGGAGGGACGATTATTATTAAAGTTATTGTTATTAAAATGTATACAACTATATATTTAAAAGAATAATAAACTTTATATTTGTGGTAGTATTAGCATTGTTATTACATCATCGTAATATCAAAAAATATAATTACGTATTATATAATATAATATATATCATCTTATACATAAAAATAGTAATGATAATAATATACTAATAATAATAATAACAATGAAATAATATTATTAGCAATAATAATAATAATAAAGCAACAACAATAAAATAATAATACAAAAGAATAAAGCAATAATAAAAACATAATAATAATACAAATACTAGTAGTACTACTTCTACTGTACTACTATTAATAATAATAATAATAGTACTACTATATATTAAGTAAGTATAAAAGAAATAATAATAACAACAACAACAATAATAATAATAATAACCATAATATTAGAAAATCTACTGCTACTACTGCAACTAATACTACTACTACTAATACTACTAATAATAATACTATTACTGCTAATAATAATTCTATTACTACTACTACTATTAATACTACTAATAATAATACTATTACTGCTACTACTGCTAATACTACTACTACTAATAATAATAATAATAATACTATTATTATTACTACTACTAATAATAGTGGTGCTCTGTAGTAGTTTCTCTCTGTATTTTTCCTTCATAAAGAACATTTATCTTTCTCAGGGGGCTCTGAGTGGACCCCCGGGGATTGAAGTAGACTTCTCTCTGGGAGCTGGAGGCAGATTTTATTGAAGTTATCGAGATTTTTTCCCCAGAATTCAGGTCCACTGTGGGAATATTTCTCATTAGGGCACTAATTAAGCTAATGAAATAAAAGATGCGATTATTGCCTATTATTAGGTGATGTACAGGAAGCCTCCAAAAGAGTCACTGAGAAGAATGCTGGGAGGCAATGCAGGAATTCTGTCCCTGGGGAGGCTTGAAGGGAGGAAAGTGTGAGTAGATACTACCACTGCTGTACACAGACCAGTATGGGGACAAAGCATGGGCTTCTACCTACCCTGTCTGCTACAGAGGATACATAGGCTGGTATGGTGGGTAGGATGCTTCTAAAAAGGATTAGAGTCTGGTAAGGTGGAGAACATGCTAGCGAACAAGACTAGAGGCTTGCATTGTGGATGGGAGGCTGGTGGCCAGGACAAGGGGCTGTTGAAGGCTGCTGTGGAGAGTTAATAGAGAGGGTAAATGATTGATATGAAGGGATAGAGGTTGTATAGTTCATGGGAGACTGACAGCCATAAGGCAGTGTTTGATATACTGTTTAGGAGGCTGCTATGGTGGGACAGAGGCTTTCCATGGTGGGTAATAGGTTGGTATGAAAGGACAGACCTTAATATGGGAGTTAGGAGGCTGCTATGGAGGGGCAGAGGCTGGTATGGTGGTTTGGAGGCTAATATTGTGGGACAGAGACTAGTATGGTGGGTAGGAGGCTAGTATGGAGGGGCATAGGCTGGTATGGTGGTTAGGAGGCTAATATTGTGGGACAGAGACTAGTATGGTGGTTAGGAGGCTAGTATGGAAGGGCAGAGGTTGGTATGGTGGGTAGAAGGCTGCTATAGTAAAAAGAATAGGCTAGTGAAAGGTGTAAGAGCTTGGCATGGAGCAACAGAGATTCTGTGTGGGGCTTAGAAGGCTACTATGGAAAGACAGAGGCTGGTATGGTGGGTAGAAGTTGCTATGGAGGCAAAAGCCTGGTAAAATTTGTAGGAGATTGTTATGGTGGAACAGGATATGGTATGAGGTTTCTATGGAGGGCAGAGGTTGGTATGATGGGTACTATGGAAAGACAGAGGCTGGTATGGTGGGTAG
Source organism: Rana kukunoris (assembly GCA_029574335.1). Classification (NCBI taxonomy): domain Eukaryota; kingdom Metazoa; phylum Chordata; class Amphibia; order Anura; family Ranidae; genus Rana; species Rana kukunoris. The sequence continues at coordinate 38,258 of JAJQKJ010002035.1, read as the reverse complement.
AAGGCTACTATGGAGGCAATAGGCTGGTATCATTCACAGGAGGCTGGTATGGAGGAACAGAAGCTGCTATGGGGGTTTAGGGGGCTTCTATGAAGGGCAGATGTTGATATGGTGGGTAGAAGGCAACTATGGAGGCAATAGGCTGGTATCATTTGCAGGAGGCTGGTATGGAGGAACGGAAGCTGCTATGGGGATTAGGGGGCTTCTATGAGGGGCAGATGTTAATAATGTGGGTAGAAGGCTGCTATGAAGTGACAGAGGCTGGTATTTTTGAGTTGGAATCCAGAAGTCTAAGACTTAATGGTACCAATGATGGACTAGGGGAATGGACACCAGAATAGGTACAATGAGTCCAATATTTTAGGCACACACTAGTTGTCAGAATTTAACAAGTAGGTTAATATTCCTCCAGTACAGGTAAAATATTTGATTTATGATGGCCTGTATAGGACATACTGGTTGGTGTGAAGGTGCAGAGGTTGGCATATGAACAAATGATGTGTATGGAGGCATAGGATCTGGTATGTGATATTATGGCATGTAGAACAGAGGTTAGGGAGAAGATGGAGGCAGTCTGGCACTGGGACATACAAGCTGGTATTGAGTGACTGATAGATGGAGATAGAAGTTGGCACGTTACCTCGGACCAGAATTCTCCTGCAGTAGTCTGGGTCAGTTGCTCCACCGTTCTTGGACTTTACACAGTTGTCGGAGGCTCCAGGAGTTGAGTATGTGGCTTGCTGCTCCTTGAGGTAAGAGTCCCCAAGGCTGCTTTGGCTGTCCCTGGAGTCTTTGCCTTCCTTGTGCCCAGGTTTGGTGTTTCGGGGCTCCTCTGTGCCAGGGTTGCACCTAATGTCCATACTGCGCGTTTTCTCAAACATATATAGAGAAGAATTCCCTTTGCCGCCAGGAAAAGGGTCCAAGGCTGAAACTGTGGGCGCTGGGGTAACCTGGTAATAAAGAGGGTCCCCAGCTGGTACCGGGGAACTCTGGTGTTGATTTGGGCAATGGGTCCCCAACTAGTATTGAGGTATCCTGGTGTTGATTTGGGCAATGGGTCCCTAGCTGGTACCCTGGGCACTTAGGTACGCTGTTGCAGTTTGGGCACAGGGTCACCAGGTATTACCCCAGGCAGGGGGTCTCCGTGTGCTGGTCTGGGTTCTGGAGGATGATCAGGCTCCTGAGGTGCACGCAGGCTCTTGTATCTGGTGTTGCTCGTGTCCAGTGATTGAGGAAAAGCAGTAAAAAGCTCTCATGCCTCCTTATTAGACACACTCATCATACAAGGGGTCGCTGACTAGATGCTGCCACTGATTACGGGTAATTTTCAAGCCTCCACTTTGAGGTTACCTCATGAATACACTAAATTGTTTGGCTAATATATTAGATCACAAATGGACGGTTCCTGAGCTTGTCCCCAATCAAGTCCAGCTTATCCAGAGGCGCACACACAAGTGATTGGTCTGCTGGAGTCAATCACCATCTCCAGGAATGACACAAACAAACAACAACTTTCCTTTTGTGTGAGAAGATTCCCCGTAGATTGTCAGCCCCTGGGTATAATCACCCGCGCTGCCCTTCAGGACTCCCCAATCATCCTCCTCCTCCTCTTCTGCTGCTGCTGAGCAATTTTCTTTAGAGAGAGCAAAATCAGCTCTTGTTGTGTCCTCCAGTTCCCATCCCCGGCCCTCCTGGACTGGCAAGAAAACTCTTTCTGGGGGCTGCGAAGGGTCCTCACCCATCCAGCTGGGCTCCGAGGTGCCGAGGGAAGTGAGCCTGCCCCATTCACACCCCTCCAGCATGGAGCAGAAAGTTGCCTATTATCCCACCAGAGCACCTCACACACAACGCGCTCTAATCCAATAAAACCATTGATTAGGCCACAATGCCTCATTTCAAACCACTGCCCCCGTGCACAGAGTCCTTGTCACCTTGCGAAAGGCCCCTCCTCGCAGACCTGCTCATTCATGGCTTTTATGAGGAATGTGAAGGAGAAGAATGGCCCGAGAGTTGCTAATTATCTAATAGGAGCTTGTATTAGCGCACAGCCCAGGGAGGGTGTCTGCTGGGCCCTTGGGGCAGGGTGAGAGGCTACACACAGCAAATGTTGTGTAGGGGCTCATAGTACTGGACCAGTAGAACTCAGAGGGTTCTTGTAGTGACTGCAATGAATGGCGCCGTGCAAATCCCAATAGTAAAGAATAGGAAATCAACAGCACTCCGAAGTGGCCTTTCTGAGGTGTGTTGTAAAAACACATTGGCGTTGATTTACTAAAACTGGAGAGTGCAAAATCTGGTGCAGCAAACCAATCGGCTTCCAGGTTTTATTGTCAAAGTTTAATTGAACAAGCGGAAGTTATGGCCGATCCGAATATCGTACGACTTGTTTTTTAGCTTAAAAGTAGAAATTTAACAGGTTACTAAAGTCACGAAAATTCCTGTACGACAAAAAATAAAATCAGAAGTGATGTCTCGTGTTGTATTGTATTTTCGGGCGACAATTGTACTGACTAAACGAAAATCGTCCAATCTGGTATCGTACGAGGAAATTTTTCACACATGTCCGATCTAATAATATTGGATGAACTGTCGTAATCGGCTCTCGAAAGTAGTGTACACATGATCCGAAAATCATACGATTCTTCCTCGGACGATCGTTTTCGTACGATTTTCGGACGACAACTATACTAACTAAACGAAAATCGTACGATCTGGTATCGTGCGAGGAAAATTTTTGTGAATGTCTGATCGAAAAATATCGGATGAACTGCCGTGATTGGCTCTTAAAAAGTAGTGTACACATGATCGGAAAATCGTACGATTCTTCCTCGGACGATCGTTTTCGTACGATTTTCGGACGACAATCTAATAATATTGGATGAACTGTCGTAATCGGCTCTTGAAAGTAGTGTACACATGATCGGAAAATCGTACGATTCTTCCTCGGACGATCGTTTTCGTACGATTTTTGGACGACAACTATACTGAATAAACGAAAATCGTACGATCTGGTATCCTACGAAGAAAATTTTTGCGCAGGTCCGATCTAATAATATCAGATAAACTGTCGTGATTGGCTCTTGAAAGTAGTGTACACATGATCCGAAAATCGTATGATTCTTCCTCGGACGATCGTTTTCGGATCGATTTTCGGAAGAAAACTACACTGACTAAACGAAAATCGTACGATCTGGTATCGTACGAGGAAATTTTTCACGCATGTCCGATCTAATAATATTGGATGAACTGTCGTAATCGGCTCTTGAAAGTAGTGTACACATGATCTGAAAATCATACGATTCTTCCTCGGACGATCGTTTTCGTACGATTTTCGGATCGTGTGTACGGGGCCATTAGAAGCTCATTGGCTACCATGCACCAGATTCTGAGTTCTCCAATTTTAGTAAATCCCCTCCATAATGCCATATAGGTCAATGTTGCAAGGCAAGCATCGGCATTTTAATTTATGTGACATTAGGGGGGGAGGAATTATCATTTGTATATACGGCAGAATTTATTAACATAAACTAAGATTGGAACTGTGCACCACATTAATAAAATGATATAAGTCTATTGGAAAGAATGGGCACCCCTTGTGCACCAATTCAAACCAAAAATTTAGTATACAATACTTTACATGACTGGATTATACTTCTGAAACTCAATAAAAACGTAATGCTGTAAAATAAAACCGGCTTGACTGCCCGTTTCCTACTGCGCATGTGTGAGTCGCGCTGCGCTTTATGAATGAGTGGCTGTTCTATTGGATACACACAGTTCCTAGCCCCATTCCCCAGAAGACAACGCGAGGAGGAAGACCAGGCGTGGACTTTGAAGAGGCAGATTAGGAAGATCTGCCTAGCAACCGCCATTTCTGGTAAATAAAAGAAAAACGAATTTGTCAAATTATTTTATTTTTATTTATTTTTTTGAACATTTTTATGTAATTTTTTTTTTTTTTTAGGGTGGACTTCCACTTTAAGGTTTGACCTCATATTACAGTGGAACCTTGGATTACCAGTATAATCCGTTCCAGGAGAATGCTTGTAATCCAAAGCACTCGCATATTAAAGCGAGTTTCCCCATAGAAATCAATGGAAATTAAAATAATTTGTTCCGCATTGACTTCAATGTCATGCAATAATGCATGTGGCCAGAGGTGGGAGGGGCGCCGGAGAGCCTCGAAAATACCCAGGGACAGCTTGGCTGAACTCGGAAGCCCTCGGAAAGGCTCGGGTATTTACGAGTATCTCTGAACAGCTCCACTTGGCTCCGGCGCCCCCGAATCTCTGGCCAAATGCAGTACTGCACGCCGCATTGGCTTAAATCCTGCTCGTTTTGCGACACTCGCAAACCTAGTCAGGATTAAGAAAAAAGAAAATGCTTGTATTGCGAAACGCTCGTTACTCGCAATCCAAGGTTTCACTGTATATGGTTTTTGCAAATCTGGAGAAAATCTAATAGTGTGTATAGGTTCTAAAAAAAGAAAATGAACAAAGCCATCAGAATTTTCGTTCAAAATTCGCACCATTAGTGGGCCGATTTTTGTTCGGCATGTTGGAAATTTTTTGAAGATCAAGCTTATTTCTAATCAATGGTGGGAGAATCATTAGAATTATATAATCTAATAAGAAATGTGTCCTATTTTCTGTAGCAAAATTCGGTAAAAATTGAAGGCTAAGTTGGTCGAATTTTTGAAATCAATGGCGTCACCATCGGATTACAAAACTCATGAAATTTCGGAACTCGACCCACGAGAATTGTTAGGCTGCAATATAACAAACGTTTGCTTTTGGGGTTAATATTACAGCTTGAAGTCAGTTGACTTATTCCCCAATTTCTAAAAGTTTTGCGTTTTTCACGCCCCAAAAAAAAGTCATGCATGGAATTTCTATCTAAAAATGAGAAGTTGGGAGTTTACTCTGATAAAGAGCATGCGACGTTTGGTGTACCGCTTTGTCTACAGTAAGAGCTTTTATATTGTCGGATGTTTTCGATTTTTCATTTTGAATAAATGATAAATGAGAGCTTTTTCACACGCCTGTACATTGGGCATATGGCGGCACAAAGTAAAAGACACGTATTGTTGTGGCGCACCCGGGGGTAACAGCTGCAGTGTATTTTAACCCAATGGGATGCATTACAGAATGTATAAAATTTGTTTTTGAAAAGTACGTCCGCGCATGCGCATGTGTAAATGTGAGTGCCAGCGGTTAAGTGCATGTAGCCATGTGCAGCGTCTTTTGTAATGCATCTCAATGGACGAAAAATAAGCTGCAGATGCCACAACAAGTGAATACTCTATGCTGTCATACACCTAATGTCTGCCCATGTGAAAGACACCTAAAGAAGATCCATCCAAATATTCTAATGAAAAGGATGGAAAGTCAAATGAAAATTGAAATAGACTTGTATATTTAAGTTAATTTTATATAAATATATATAAGAAATATTTAAAATATATATAATATATATTAATTCATTTATAACTTAATCAATATCTTAAACATTTAAAAAAAAGGAGTTGTGAAGTAACTATTTAGGGTTAATTTTATATAAATATATATAAAAAATATTTATAATATAAAAAAAAATATATTAATTAATTAATTACTTAATTAATTAATATATAAAAACATTTAAAAAAAAGGAGTTGTAAAGTAACTTTTGAGGGTTAATTTGATTTACATATATAAATATTTATAATAGATATATTTTTATTAATTAATTAATAACTTAACTTAACTATTTAGGGTTAATTTTATATAAATATATATAATTATTTTTTTAGAATATATAATAATTAATTAATGACTTAATTAATTAATATATAAAACAAAAAATAGTTGTATAGTAACTATTTAGGGTGCGTTTATATCTCTAACCTTCATATGATCAATATTGTAAACTTGTGACAATATTTACGATATTTTGTAGCAACTATATATTTTTGTTAAAGCGTTTGTTACCCCAGGACTTCTCATTTCTGATATTTGCCTGCTGTTCTTGTATGCAAAAGTCTGCTGTTCTCTTTATTGCTTCCTTTATGTGAAATCCCTAGCGTGCCTGCTTGTCTCCTTGATTTCATATTAAAAACTGACCACACTAAGCATGAGAACACATTGTGGTCAGCTCTCTAGCTATGCTGGGAACTCAGTGTGCTCTCCTCCAGTAATCAGACTTGTCCTGACACGCCCTCGCTGTACAGACATTCACTAGCAAGCTCAGTGTGCTGCTACTTTTTCTCCCCCAGCTCTGATGCAGCTGAAAGAAGATGGAATGAAATCACTTAGGTGTCCTTTTATGAAAGTGCGGTAAAATACCGCTATTCAGTTCTCAGGCATTCTCAGGGGAGATCGCTCTCCTCTGAGTGCCTGTTTATGAAACTTTGTAGATCGCTTCTCATGTTGAGATGAGGAGCGATCTACAAACGGCTGGAAACTCCTGAGAACGGCTTCTCTCACTGTAATCTCGCGTGATTTAGCGGGATTACAGTATGAGGAAGTGAAAAATACACGTTGAACACGAATCAGCACACATTACACACCACATATTATAAAGTTGCATTCCCACCAAACAATATACATTAACCTAATTATTAAAAAACATTGTTTTTTCAATATTTAGCTCACACTATTAAATTGAATGGTGTATAGTAAATGAATGGAATCCCACATATGTAATGTAATGCACATGCATATGCACCTATCCATATGTAATCATTCAAATATAAATGAAAAATACATTTATAATCATTTTTTTTTTTTTTAAGTATACAAATAAAACCCTGTATAAAACCAATAGAACAGTTCATGGGTAAAACCATATTTTAGGGTTTACATTTTTTTTTTTTTTTTTTTACTAATAAATAAAAATGATATAAAAATTACTTTAATAATAGCATTTTAACAAGTAGAATTATATATATTTATACATATATATGTGTGTGTGTGTATATATTATATATACATATATATGTGTGTGTGTGTATATATTATATATATATATATATATATATATATATATATATATATATATATATTAATAAACATAGAAATAAACACAAACACAAATATATGCTATATGATTATATATAAATATATAAATCTCTAACCTGCTCATTTTGGGGTGTGTAATGGTGGGGAAAATGTGCTGACTCTATGGCTGCTTGTGTGTGAAGCATGGAAGTCAAAAGACTTCATTCTTCCTCCACAATACTCAGCCATCTTCGTGCTTCTCTCTCTGATTCTCCACCTCTGAGTTGGTGAATCAGAAAGTGAGAATTCTGTCACAGATCGCCAGTGAGGTGCCGAGATCGCACCTTCATAAACTGGCCGTTTCTGTGACAGTCAGTTGCAGATTCTCACTGTGCTGAGATAATCAGTGGAGAACATGTTCTCATCTGATTACCTCAGTTTCATAAACTGTTTATGACCTGAGAACAGCTGTGAGAGTCGGGATCGCCGCTGATCTCACTTTCATAAAAGGACACCTTAAAGCGGAGGTCCGCTGAAAAAAAAATATTACAAGCCAGCAGCTACAAATACTGCAGCTGCTGACTTTTAACATTAGGACACTTACCTGTCCTGGATTCCAGCACTGTCTGCAGCAAATGACGAGTGATCGCTCGTCACTCTGCTGCTCCCCCCACCATCCACGGTGAGGGAACCAGGAAGTGAAGCGTTCCGGCTTCACTGCCCGGTACCCTACGGCGCATGCGCGAGTCACACTGCGCCCTCTGATTGGCCCCTGCTGTGTACTGGGAGCCGAGTGTTCCCAGCACACAACGGGGAGGGATGGATGGTGACGTCATGCCCGCAGTCTGCCTGAGACTGCTGGGCCGGAAGTGGGTGCAAATATGTATCTTCACCCCCCACCCCCCGAGAAAGGTGTCAAATGTGACACCGCAGGGGGGGAAGGTTTCCGATCAGCGTGAGTTCCACTTTAGGGTGGAGCTTTGCTTTAAAAAAAGGGGAAAAAAAGGGATTTTAAATGTTTTTTTTTATATCCATACTAAAATGTTTTGCCTTTAATTTCTATTTTAAACTGAATGGGTTGTTTTACAAGGTGATCGTTTACAATCACTTTAACAAATAATATATAAGGGGGTACTTATATAAAAAAAATTGCATAGCTATTTGTCCTGGATGTACATTCACTCTGTGTGAACGCTAGAGAGTTACAAGGCCATTTTCTTCTCTAATAAAAATAGCATCAATCAGGAAAACACTGCATTGTGGCCACTAGATGTCGCTGAT